>JARHVA010001544.1:2330000-2435000 GCA_037957365.1 Torreya grandis | reverse complement strand
TGAATAATCTCCCCATTTATCATTGATGGAAAAATAAATGCTTTGATCTTCTACTACTTTTCTCCTTCTCTAGCATTGATTGCATTAGATTTTGATGAGTATGAACTGAAGCTATTCATACTAAACTTACTCCCCCTTAGGAAATGGCACATTTTCATAAACTCAACTTGGACACTTGATCTGATTCTTCTTTAGTATTTGAATTTTTTCTCCAAACTTTTATAGAGAGCATTTTCTCTTTTTCTCCCCCTTTTAAATCAATGGAAAAGGGACTATTTTTGACTATTTGTCCAAATGTTTCTCCTCCTTTGTCAAATAAATGAGTTTTTCCAAGAATCTGTAACCATCAACTCATTAGAATTTTGCAAAAGTATGCATACCTGATTTGAATTTTATCTCTTCTTCTTCTTCCATGGATTAATAAAGCTTTTATGATCTTACCTCTAGATATATGATCTATCACTAGTATATAGTGATGTGATGTAGGTGATTCCATATATGATTACTAGCCTTCTCTCGTAGTCTCAATTATATAGTCTTCTGATCTTAGGACCTGACCAATTATAGAGATCTTATACTCTAAGCCTTCTTAATCATATTAGACTAAACAATCTAGCTCCCCATTACACTATGCATAGCTTCTCAATCCATTCATGTTGTCTGAGTTATCTTCCCATAACTTGATGCTCCATATTTGCACCAAGGGAATACCTATAACACACCATAACTTCATTTATCATATGCATATCATCATTTTACACATGTCCACTAAGTTTTGTGACCCAAATCATTATATAACCCAAGATACATAATGTCAAGGGTTTCTTTCATAGGAAACCTTATGCCAAATGAATATGTAGACCATATATACATGATATACACTCCAAAAATCTCATTATGTCATATTAAAACACTCATTATGGCATTGTAGACACTGCATACATAACACTTAACTTAGTTTGATCAAGTCATCATCATAACCTACTTGAGTTCTCATTTTTAGTAGACATCACTTGATTCTCTATTGAAAGGGGTCTCTTAAGAAGCATATATAGAGACACCTTGCTTCACAATGTCCTAGAATAATGTGAAATCAAGAGTTGACCATAACTCCTCATATTCCTTCTCTACCTTGGTCATCTTATGCTTACAGTTCTTCTTCTTATTCTTAGGTTTAAGAGAAGTAACATGATCATCCACTAAAATGTTCTCCTTTTATTCTATGATTAGATTATTAATACATGGAGATAACATAAATTCATGACATACCTATTCATATAATGAATCTTCCTTATAGCTCAAAATCTCATCACTTGATATTGATAGTTGATATTCTTGGCATAAAACTTGCTTAGTCACAATAAAATGTTCACTTGAATCTATACATACCTCAAAAATATCCTCGATCAACACCTTAGACTTTTCTTTGATCTTGGTCTTCTCATTCTCAACATGAGTAGACATTGAGAGCTCTTGACATTCTCCAAAATCTATAGAATTAGCTTGATCTTTCATTTTCCATACATGCTTGGGTTTATTATATGTCTTATTTTTCTCTTTATCAAAGACTTGTGAACCTTTGTTCACATTGGGAGGCATGCCTTTCTTCTTACTCTATAATTTTGATCATACAAAGCTTGTTCTACATTATTTAGCTATGTGACCAAAATTGTTACAATTATATCATATTACATTTGTATCTAACAAGGGTGAAAATGAATTTTTGCTTACAAATATTGTTCTCCTTTTAGATACTACTCTACATTCACTAGCCTTATGACCAATTTGATTACATCTATAATAATAACCATAGAAAGATGAGGAATACCTAGTCATAACTTTTCTTTGTGCATGATGGGGGGTTCTTAAATTTAGATTCTTCAAGTCTATCACTCTTGTGTAACCATATACATAAGCTACCTTTATCTTTTGCATCTTCCTTGAGTTTATAAATATGGACTCATTATTACTTTTCCTTTCCTCAATATTCTTTTCTCCTTTATCCTTATTCTCATACATAGTGCTACTATTTGTCTTTATATGCTTGCACACTTTCTCTTTCTTTAACCCTAATTTTTCTTTAGCTTTAAAGTTTTCATATAAGTTAGCAGATGTATTGCTACTAGGACTTTTCCATTTTTAAAAATGAAGACCAAATTTCTCTTTTGGTGGATTTTGAGGGTTGATAAATTCATCAAGAATTAATAAACCTCCTTTCAACTTTAGACCTTTGTATATTTGATCTTTGACCTTTTCAAACTCTTTTCTCAAAGCCACTATCTATGATTCTAACATCATACACTCATTAGATTTAAATTGCAGTTCAATTTTGACTATATCTTCTATTATTTTAGCCTCTTCAACTTGAGTCTTAAGGTTTATTATCATCTGATCAGATCTTTCAAGACTTTTGGATAGTTTTTCAATTTATTTTTATCCAAGCTTCTTCTGCCTTGATTTCTCTTTTCTCATCTTGTCAATCTCATCTAGAGCACAGTGTAAGGCACCTAGAACATAAATGCTCTGATACCAACTGTCAGGATCCAACTCCTTAATAAGAGTATAATATGATTACCTTGTATAAGCAACTAAACACATAATTATACCAGAATTAACAAGTAACTAGAATTCACAAATGACACAGAATATGAGAGACAATACACAATCTTGTATTAATACTCATGCCAGAAGGAAATACAATGAAGATGCCACAATCTTCCACACCTCTCAGATGTACAGATCTCTTTCCCTCAAGAGTTCACTCTCCTACCAAAAATGGTCCCAAGACACAACTCAAACACAGAGTTGGTGTTCACCTCCAACCAGTCAGTAATAACACTGCCAGTACATAAGTACTCAAAATAATTCAAGTAGATCTCCCATGAACTTGCAACAACCTGAAACTCAAATGATCTTACTTACCATGTAGAACTTCTCCCTGATCTTGTAACAATCTACAGATCACCCTGTTATTACAATTGGAAGGATCTACCTTGCCTTCCTCTATTGCTCTTAATTACAATACATGCTAATGGGTCTATAAATAGATCCCATACTAAACAATAACTTAGAATTCTAATTTACAATAATTAGACACGCAGATCACGACTCAAAATAGCCTTTTACATGCAAACAACCGGTTCAAAAAACTAACTATTCATGCAATGAACAGTTTTGGAACTGTACAGGTGATCGACATCAGTCACTATCTGATTGGAGGTGACCGACGTCAATTGACTCTTGCTAATGTTGGTAGCTTATTGTTCACCCCTGACCGACGTTGATTGGCCTGATTGATGCCAGTGACTATGACACTCAGCAACCTCCTCCATGTTTGTAAATAGTTGAAGCTTTTAGCTCCATAACCTAACAATCTCCCACTTGGAGATAAATAGCTATAATTATACCTATACCTATACATCATCTAGTTTGTTTCCTAGCATTGTATCCCTCTTCAAGATCACTCTTAAAGACCAACCACCACAAATCCTATGGTGCACCTCTTGTCATCCAAATCACCTGCCACATCCGCATCGACAAACCCATGTAGAAAAGAACTTGACCTTGCATAGCATGTGCACCTACTATTGGTCCCTCTCAGATACTTAAGAATCCACTGAACTACCCTCTAGTGCTTCTTTCCCAGATTGGCTCCAAACTTGCTGACAATTCCCACTGCTTGGGAAAACTCAGGTCCAATACGCATGTACTTAACCTCATCATGTGAATCAGGACACTATTCATAGAACTATCCAACCATCGGCATGCTAACTAGTTTCACACAATCATCTGGAAACAAAATCAACCTATGACTTTCCATGTCTCTAAAACACACTCATGCCAAAGAATCTTACTGCTCCTAGATTCCTCATGACACACCTCTGAACTAACTTTACCTTTAGTTTAGCAACTCCCTACATATGTGACCCTATAACAAGCACAACATACAGCAATAGGATAATGTAGCTAATATTATCCAACTTGGTAAAGAAAACACAATGGTTAAACCTCCATTATCCTGCATCTTACTTAAGACCATATACCCAGGCCTTCCATCTCACGTGTCCATTCCCTCTCTTCTTTATCCTAAAAATCCATTCATCTCTCAGTGCTTTCTTCTAGCTGGCAACTCCACCAAAAACTCCCATTTGGTTCTTCTTCAAGGAATCACATTCCTCATCCATGCCAAGCTCCCACTGTTTCCTGGATCTACCTGCTCTGCTTCTTTAATAACTTCCTAGTTCTTGACCATTAGTGAGCAACAAGTAGTGTAAAGAAGGGAAATGACAAATTTGAGGCTTACTTACCCTTTCAATCCTCCATATGGGTGTTTGAGACTCCTTGACAGCTTACTGTCCACCCAAAATCTGTCTCAGTGACCGATGCTAGTCACATCTCAGTTTGCACCTAACTGACGTTAGTTCCATGCGACTGTCTCATCACCAACATCGGTTCCCCCTGACCAACACCGGTGTTTATTTCTCTAGAGTCACTGACATTGGGTTGTACATAGCCAACATCAGTCCCTGTCTAGATGTTGATGTTAGTTTTATAACTGATGTCGGTCTTTGTGTTTTACTTGTGAGTGATGACTTCTACTCATGAGCTCCTTTTAGATCAAACCCTTGTCCATATCAACCTTGCTCTACTCAAAATTCTTTAGCCCCTTACACTGATCTCTGTCCATCATCTTCTCCTTGAAAACCAAGGCTTTCCTGTTTTTGTCACGAACATCATATTTCTGAAGAAACGTCACTTTCTTATTTTGCTTACAAAAATCTTGATCCATGCTTTTCAAATCTAAAAGCATACCCTTTGACTCAAGAACATGCATCCCCTTCTTATTCATGTGACCAAGCCTATTAAGCCACATCTTTGAATCTATAGCTAAAGTAGATAAACCAGAAGGAGAATTAGTAATACAAGTAGATAGATAAAGCATACCTACTTTCTTACCTCTTGCTACAACAAGTGCACCCTTGGAAACTTTCCAAGAGTCCACTGTGAGAGTTACTATGCAACCCTCATCACCCAACTTTCCAACAAAAAACAAATTCTGCTTTAGGACTGGGATATACATGACCTCCTTCAACACCCATGTGTTGCCCATCTGTAATTTTAGCTTCACTTTCCCTTTGCCAACCATTTGACAAGGCTTACCATCCCCTAAATAAATTTCTTTAAAGTCTCCCTGGACATACTCATGAAAAAATTCCCTATTTGGGGATGCATGGAAAGAGGCACTAGAATCTAAAACCCAAGATTCTAATTTATCCAAGGAACATACCAGAGCATCCTATGCAACAATACCTATAACATCTGCTTCTTCAGTTCCTTCTTGCTGATCTTCAACCAACCAACAATCTCTCTTTACATGCCCTTGCTTTCCACATTTCTAGCAAGTTATTCTGCCATACCTGGACTTGGATCTCCTGCCTATCTTGGACCTTGATCTCCCATGCTCGATATTCTCTCTTTGCCTTCCCCTGATTTCAACACTCAAAGCATTCCCTGATGATTCACTTGTGCTTTTCTTGTGAACTTATTCATTCAAGATTACACTCAGAACATCATCCACTTTTAAGATTTTTGAAGTAGACGCAGTATTACTAACTGCCATTACCAAACTCTCCCAACTTTTAGGTAATGATCATAAGATTAAGAGAGCCTTAATTTCATCATCAAAAATAATATTTATTGAATTTAACTGGTTTACCAAACCATGTAAATCACTAAGATGACTATGTACATATCCACCTTCTAACATTTGCAAATTAAATAATTGCTTCATAAGAAATACCTTATTCGAAGCTGAGGGTTTTTCATATAAATTTGCCAAAGATTCCATCAACTCTACCATTGTCTTAGCTTGAGATAAGTTGGAAATCATAGATGATGCAGGGCTCAACCTTATAGATCCCAGAGCCTTCTGATCAAGAACCTTCCATTCTTCATCCTTCATATCCATGGGCTTGCATGCAACCCCACCCAATGGTAAGTAAAAATCTTTTTGATATAGATAATCTTCTATCTACATCCTCCATAATTGATAGTTCTTGCCATTAAACTTCTCCATTTGTAGCTTACTTTCTTCTGCCATTGTTATACTCCCACTCAAACAGAAACCCCTGTGAGTGACCTATAATCAACAAACACACACTAGATCTGATACAACCTGTTAGTAACCCAACCAAAAGATCTGATGCCACTTGTAAGGCACTTAAAACATAAATTCTCTGATACCAACTGTCAGGATCCAACTCCTCAATAAGAGTACAATATGATTACCTTGTATAAGCAACTAAACACAGAATTATACCAGAATTAACAAGTAACTAAAATTCACAAATGACACAAAATATGAGAGACAATACACAATCTTGTATTAATACTCATGCCAGAAGGAAATATAATGAAGATGCCACAATTTTCCACACCTCTCAAATGTATAGATCTCTTTCCCTCAAGAGTTCACTCTCTTACCAAAAATGGTCCCAACACACAACTCAAACACAAAGTTGTTCACCTCTAACCAGTCAGTAATAACACTGCCAATACACAAGTACTCAAAATACTTCAAGTAGATCTCCCATGAACTTGCAACAACCTGCAACTCAAATGATCTTACTTACCATGTAGAACTTCTCCCTGATCTTGCAACAACCTACAGATCACCCTATTCTTACAATTGGAAGGATCTACCTTGCCTTCCTCTATTGCTCTTAATTACAATACATGCCAATGGGTCTATAAATAGATCCCATACTAAACAATAACTTATTATTCTAATTTAAAATAATTAGACACGTAGCTCAAGACTCAAAATAGCCTTTTACATGCAAACAACTGGTTCAACAAACTAAATGTTTGTGCAAAAAATAGTTTTGGAACTGCATAGGTGACTGACATCAGTCGCTATTTGACTGGAGGTGACCGATGTCGGCTGACTCCTGCCGATGTTGGTAGCTTACTGTTCACCCCTGACTGACGTTGGTTGGCCTGACCGACGCCGGTGACTGTGACACTCAGCAACCTCCTCCATGTTTGCAAATAGTTGAAGCTTTTAGCTCCACAACCTAACACATAGATGAGTTCACACTCAAGGTCCAATTATATTTCCTCTTTTTCATCTCAATTTTCAACTTCTTCTTGATCTTCATTCACATAATCTAATCTTAATGCCATAAATAGGGATTAATTTCCCTTAGCCACAAAGGCACAATCATGGCTATCATTTGATGTATCACTCTCATCTAATGAGCCACTATATTCTCTTATATACAAGATTTCATTATTTTTGAAGAAGTTACTCTTTTTGGAATAATGAGGCTTCATCATTTTTCCATGTTCATCTTACTTAGAGTTATCCATTTTTCCATAAGGGCATTTAGTTGTAAAATGTCCTATTTTACCATAGTTAAAGAATTTAAAGTGTAACTAACCTTTGTACTTTTTGAATCCTCTTTTCAATTTTATAACAAAGATGGCTTCCTCTTCATCAATCTTCTCAGATCTAGATGTAGATGCTTATACTTTTTCATGCTTGGATGCTTTGAATGCATATTCTCTTGGAAGTATCTACTTCTCCCATTCTCATCTCATAGGTAGTGAATGTTCCATGCAACTCATCTATAGTGAGGTTATATATCTCTCTTACTTCCTCTATTATAGATAATTTAGAGTCATATATTAATGGTAAATATCTTAGGACCCTTTTTAAAATGATTTATTCTTTTATCTCTACTCCAAGGCCTATGATTGCATTGACTATTTCATCTACCCTAAGGAGATAGTATTCAATTTTCTATTCTTCATTCATTTGAAGAATTTAAAAATTACCTCTGTAAGTTTATAGATTGGCCTATTTTACCTTGTCATCACCTTCATAGATGCTCTTAATTTTTTTCTAGATGTCTTGTACATTCTAACAATGCATGACTTTGACAAACTTTGATTTTGAGAATCCATAGAGAATAGTATTCTTTGTCTTGACATTTCTCTCACATGCCTTCTTTGAAGCCTGATCATTGGGAGTTTTAGTATGAGTTATATATCTATTTACAATAAACATCCATACATCAAACTTGAATGAAGATATATATGTTTCCATTCTTATGCCCTAAAATGCATAGTTTGATCTATCAAAGAGAGGTACTTTATTTGATGAATATCCTTCTTGATTAGCCATTTGTGTTCACTATTACAAGATCTACTTGAGTTGATTAAGCTTCTTCAAAGGAACTAGGGATCTGGTACCAATTATTGGAACACAACTATCTACTAAGAGGGAGGTTAATTAGTAGATCAACTAAACCTAATCCTTTAATACCTTTTAGAACACATTAAAAGATATATGTAGATAAAAAAAAATATACAAATATCACACACATATAAATTCACATGACACCAAATTTATATGTGAAAAACAAGGTAAAAGCCATGGTGAGAATAGCTACTAGAATCTACTATTCTAACCCAGCCTCATAGTTCAAAGCCTCACTAGAAAACCTCATTGGTTACACTTTTAAGGGCACTACACCTATAGAGACACCAATCCCCTAATTAAGCACCAACTTAGTTAAACCTTACTAGTTACAATTTTTAAGGGCACCAACCCTAAGGAGACACTAATCCCATAACTGAGCACCAACTCAACTTGTTTGATGGCACCAACTAATTATATTTCTATGGAGCTACAACTCTAATTTACAAATCAATTTCATAAATGAATCCAAATCTAACTCTTTATTATAAGTCTAATTTATAAATTCTAATTCTCTACACATTATATTTATGAGCCTTTCTTCCTCTATACCCATCTTTCTTTGTGTCTATATTTATCTCTATTCAACACACTTCATCTCTCTCTCACTCTACTCCTCTATGTCTCTATATTTTCTATTTGACACAGTTCATCAATCTCTTGCTCTCTTCATCTCTCTTTCAGCTTGAATATACTTGATTGGAAATAGCAATAGCTCCAAAAAAAAATTCCTATATCCTAGATTTTGTATATATAAGCATTTGATCTAGGGTTCTATATCTTCTCTATGTTCACACTAGTTTTATAACACATCACACTCTATTCTGGACTTAGTTCATTACCTCTTGAACTGTAAGTTTCTCACATCTTGAACTCATACACTACCATCATGATTCTTGGTCTTTTACTAAATGTAGAATATACTAAAATTTGTTTTTGATGCACATGCATATTTACATAGATTTGATTGATTACAAAAATAAAACTCATTTTCTATGTCATGATTTATGGCTTACCTACATATTCTTACATGTTCAAGTACTTGACAATTAGATTGGTCATTTCTTTAAATATAAACCATTGATCTTAATTTTTTCACCATGATTTGATGGTCTATATTCAATTTTATCATCTTTAAAACATGTCCATTAGATCAATATCTGACAAGCTTACTTGATCTATTAGATCCCTGTATGCTTCTAGATTTTAACTCTTCAAGTTTAAAATATATTTTCTAGATCATTTGATCTGAGCTCCCACCTTTCATTAGGTCATCAAAATAGCTTGATCTCTACTTCTATCTTAAAATTATATTTTTATCTCTTTGTCCCATCTCATTACTTCTTGAGTCTTTGGAATGCTTACACTCCATTGATCTTCTCAAACTTACTTGGTATTTAACTTGCCACTGCATCCATAAACCTTGAGCACTTTATCCCATTGAGTCCACTCAATCTATTGATTATATAATGAATGATTAAGTGATATCCATTGATAAATCTAAGAAAAATATTAAGTCTAAGACTTAGGAGATATAAAATCTTGATCACTGCTTTGAGCTAAAAATTGCTAGGTCAAAGGGGCTAGTTTTACAATGATGACAAGGGCTTAAGATATAAATTAAGCTACCAAGTCCTAGCTATATCTAGTCAACATAAATATATAAAATCCTATGAATTCCATGAATTAAACCATTAGGGTTTAACTAAAAAAGCCTATAATGTTTGAGAGCAAATATAATTCAATTTTGTGCTCATCACTCTTCATCTGAACCTATGGACCATATATCTAAGATGCTCATGAAAAACCCATAATAGATCTCCTATCTATTTCCTTTGAAAATGTCTATAAATGGTATTTATAAAAGTATTATAACCTTATAGGAATTTGTAAGTATTTGACAAAGTATAGGGACCATTTCAATATGCTTAGAAGGCTAACTTTGTAACTACATAACTCTTGTTTTGATTAGTTGTATGACCTATAATTTAGTGCACAATATCCTCTTACCTAGGTGATTCCATACATATATCAATTTTCTCCTAAATCCTTCATATGTGGAAGATATGATATTATAAAAATAACTTCTCAGCATTTTATTGCAACCTACAAATTTGAATGTGTGGGAAAACACTATCAAAATGCCTAGGAGGCCAAATTTACTCACACAAATATTTTGTTGTGCTATATCACGTGACTTGCGATTCAATGCATAAAAACTAGGCATAAAAATGAATAAACCCATATGAAAATTTTTTCTTGATAACCCCATGTGTGAAAATGATAACCTCATTAATATGATTACTTGGATCTATTTGAACCCTTTTGTAAATTTGGCTAAGTATATAAACTTATTGATTTTATATGAGTAGCCAAATTTGTATCCCCATATCTTCTACTATAATTCATCACATGTCTTCATATATAGGACATAATAACTAGGGATTGATGTGATCATAACCATATGACCAATTCCCCCAGGCTAATCCACATGTGGAAATGGTGGAATAAGGAAATTGCCTACTCAAATTTTCCTCTATAAACCTAAAATGTCTAGATGAATAATATGAGGAACCAAATAAATTACAATCATGAACATAAGCACTAAAATCATACTTGACCTTTGATATGATGCCTTTCACATCTAAAAATCACCATACTCATCCTTGAGCATCAATGACATCCATAATCTCCCTTCTGATAACAATGACATGCTCATTATGTCCCTTTTGACATCAATGGCAATCAAATTGCCAATAATTTAAGGAGTGTGGTCAAGGCCTATCATAATCTACTATAATACATAGTCTCTTATGACATGACCATGGTTGATGCATAGACCAACACATCAAATATATGATGTATTGAAGGCTTGGGTAGAAAACACAAATGCTAAATGTGTTAACAAGGTAGACATTAACTTTTACACTATCTACACATTCAAGGAAGGCATTCATGTGGGGATGATCTTACTAGATTGACTATTTATGGTGAATGAATGTGTGCACATCAATCTAATATGAGTGCCCCTAATACATATAATCTTTAAAGGTAACTAGGTCCCAAACTTTGGAGGTGTGATCAACTTCAACCTTGTCAAGGTAGTATCATGTGCTTGAGGTGGAGGTAATTTTTATATGATGAACCAATTAGTGGGCACAATTTGTGCCACCATTTTTTTAAGCCCTCTACCTTTCCACCATGGGTTCTTAAAGGCATAAAGTCTATGTAGTTTTTTGTAAACTATATGGCCACCATTATCAAAATCACATCTGAGAGATTTGTGAGTCCTTTTATCTAGTGGTTTATATAGCCATAAAAAAGGTATCCATGTATCATCTCTCCAAAAAAATAAGTAGTCTCTCACCTCAATAGGTAACTAACTATACTATATGGATGACACCATCATCTGAGTCATTGGTATCCTTAAATATCCCCTTCACTTACCTTACCAAGTTCTAAATGAGCTAGTAAAGCAAGAGAAAACCTATCAACTGGTTAAGGTCATCTTTAGTCATTACATCAGCTAATAGTAAAAGTCTTTCCCAACCTTCCCCATCAACATAAATAATCATGTATACTATAAGTTTCCCCCATTCTATAAGTTCGCTGTTGGTAGGGATTATTATGCTTTAGGAAGTAAAAAACATAGAGATTAGGACCCTTATGGCATTATTAGGGCCCATATAAAGAGGTATCAAGAATGGATCAACATCAATTATAGATATAAGCCTAATGAGGAAGATGAGGTGCACCTCAACCCCAATATGATAAGGATGTCTTTCCTAACTTCAGGTTAGAAATAAGAAGATAAAGTAGGTTTAGCTTGGGCCATCTACCTAGAGTGGCCCTACATATTTTGCACTAACTAAGGCCAAGGAAGATGTTCAAGTTAATAATCCTAAAATTTCAATAAGGACACTATAAAGAGTCCCAGACCCTTATCTTCCTCAAGCTTTTCCTCCTTGAACTTCTCCTCCCTAGCCCTTTGTTCCATCTCCACTAGCTCTCATGGTTTTGGTTGTTCAAGCAATACTTATGCAGGCACTATAGTTTGATGTTAGGAGTAGATTAAAGGTGAGCCCCAAATATAACTAATACAAAGATTCCCTATAAATCCCTTCCCTTGATCCTGCTATTCCCCAATAACCTAGTGAAAAACCCTCTAGTTTTTTGTTCCCATAATGACCCACTCAGGTGGTGCTTCCCCTCTTTCTTATGTCACCCCTTCTATATTACACCTAAGTTCCTTTGGATTTGACTATGCACAATATCCTAATATCTTAATTTATCTCTACCCAAAAAATTAAATCCACATAGATCTCAACACCTTTGTTGGTTCTTTTATAGGTTTAGCCACCTCCAAGTACTCCTTCTTTAGTAAGTCCAACTACATCCCCAACAATAAATTCACTATGTGTACATTTTAATTGGATTTTACTACATTAGCAGTGCCTATAGTCTCTCAATAAAATATCAATCATCCCCTACTAATTATGCCACTATAATTGCTTCCATTACAATAATTCAAGTTGATCTAGGCAAGAGGCTCAAGAAGAAATAAATGGTAACTCCTACTCTTCAACCCCTTGTTACTCCCTATATCATTCTCATGACTCACTTTTGCATCATCCCATGTGTCTAAGGATTTATATTTAATAAACTAATTTCCTCCAATCCTTCTTAATGCATATCTCCCTAGTGTCATTTCACCATAGGTCAATTTAACTTAGATCTAGTGGTAGGCCTAGATGTTCTCATGGGCTTCCCCTTCCATCTTGCCTCATTATACTCCCATGTATATTCCTCCATTTATCTCATCATTCATTCCCTTTTATTCATCCATTCCTCTTCCACCTAGGCCTTCACTTATCACCTCTATATCTACCACCCCACTAACACCCCTTTCTACCTTGGGAATAGACACAATGTTAAAAACCACCAAGGTGATTGTGTATGGATATCTAATAGTGTAGTGGGAATTTGATAGGACCTCAAAGACATGAGGAGGTTAATCACACATAAATTCATTTAAGGAGAAGACCATATAGTCTGGTAGACTCAATAAAACATATTCTCACTCACCAAATTAAGAACATCTATATGAAAAGAGAGTGGTTGAGTATCTAGTCTTTGCACTCCATGTCATGCATGACATGTTTGAGAATCTCATGAAAGGAATGCAAGAGAAGGTCTAGGTCCTTGAGGCACAAGTGAAGAGAATCTTCCATATGTAATTTATTAGGTGGGTTAAGGAGGCTATCATACATATATTTTCTACTCTCAATGAAGTGTTTGAAACATTGATCCAAAATAAGGAACATCTCTTACAAGCTTAGGTATAATTATAAAGGATTAATTTCATGGAATTTTTTTAAAAAAAGATCACCATGGTTATTCACAAGGGTATGTTCCTAGAGTTAAAACTCATGCCTATCTCAAACTTGAGACTTTATCAAACATATGATAGGACTATGAAAGGTTTAATTAAAAAATGGATGGCCATGGCATAGATATTTGTGGGGATTATTAAATAGGGTAGGAAAGGATGTTGACCTACTTTAGGAAGGTCAACATCACTATGATATTCCATTGAGATGGAACCCTATTTGACATTGATGATTTTGGATTTCACCTAGATCAATTTGACTAGGTTATGAATAAAAAAGTGGCAAAAGTTAACAAATATAGAGCTAAATTAGTTTTAAAACTCTCAACTCAATCCACTTCAATCATCAACTAGGTCTTAAAAGTGAAAGTGTCCTTGGAGGATCCATTCCAAGTATATTAATGAATGTTGACCTAGTCAGATATTATATTTCAAGATCCACCTATGAGCCTAACCAAGTTAGAATAAGAGTTTGAATTAGTGGTAGGTACACTTGTAACCAAAGAGGCACAACCCAAAAAACTAGGAGTTGGTCCTTCTTGAGCTCATAAATGGATCAAGTGAGTGACCCCCAGGGTATATTTTGGGAGAGTGGGGAATCTTTTATTGATTTTGAATCTTAATAGTTCTAATATCCTTTAGTGGTTATCATGGCCAAGGATGAAAATATCATGCTACTTAGAGGTGAGACCATCCTTTATAAATTGTAAACAACAATCCATTATAACAGTGAATAATTTGTCTAAAGAAACTTTATTAAAACTTTAATAAAACACTTTTATTTATTTTAACCTAGTTATTTGCTTATGGAATGTGGTCCATTATTTTAAAGTTATAAGTGAATATTTATGAAAGACAAGTGATTATGCTATTATGTTATAAATATTAATATGGTAGTTAGATTGCTTATTTGCTAGTCTAACCCATTGTATGTTCCTCTCTATCTTTTTTTGAACAATTTATGCTTTATGTACTTTTAGTTATAAAGTGTTTCAAAATATATTCAATTTCTGAAAATATTTTAAGTTTTCACATTATGTGGAGGACCTACAAGTGAAATATTCTCATTGGTGTCCCTTTAGAATCTTTCCCATTAAGTGGCTAAAGTTTATGCAGATGTTGAACTAGGCACATAGTGGTATAATTGTGGCTTAGCATATTTCAGTTCTTAGGCACTAACATTATTTTAAATAACCCCCCCTCTCCCCTTATTTTCCTTACCTTGATCCCCATTTTTTTGTTTATTTTGTAAGTAAAGTGATTTTCCCTATTTTAAAATTTATTAAAGCTTGGCATAACTACAATATTGAGTAAGGGTTTCTTCAGCTAGTAATGAATTATAAGTGTAATAACACATACATTGAGCCTCTAGTGGTAAAAATGTTTGATCTCTAAGTAGAATAAGGTTAAACTACTCATTCCTTGAGTGGAAAAAACAAGATTCCTTAAATTAATGATGGGATATATTTATCCTATGCATTATCTCTCACTTTCTTCCTCTAGAACATTTAACCTCATGAGTGCCTTTAGATGCATGGATCTTGGGAATGACAACTACTAGTATAAGGAGGGATTGAACCCTCATTTTATTCATTATTTATTATGTATTTATATTTTCCCCATTTTTGTGTGCTTAAAACACACATAATAATAGCTATAGATTGAAGAAAAACTCTGATAAATAAGTATTAACCCACTAGTTTACCCTCAATAATTTAGATCCTACTCCTCATCAATAAATATAGGTACCACTATGCTAAATTTATTATTTTATCCTCATAATTCCATAGGAAAGTATAGTTTGGTTTAAATAGACTTAGACTAATAGTTATTCCCACTATTTCATCTTCCCAATCTCCTATAGATAGACCACCTCTAATGTCTACCATAATATCCTAGTTAGCTGAGTTGATTAACAATGTTAATAGAGTCATCCATGACCTCCCCAAAACCTATAAAGGTACCTTTAAAATTTCACACATGGTTTAAGTTAGACTGGTGAAAAACATAAAACTTAATATAAAACTACCTTAAGGCTTATGAATGTGGAGCATGAACATGTAGCCTCTAGGCTATTTCCATTCTCTTTGATGGATTTATCCTATGAATAGTTCCTTAATATCCTCAATAACTCTATTATAGGATGGGATCAGTTTAGCAACACATTTATATCTTATTTTAAATAGGTTATCAACCCTAGTGTCCTCTACCAATAGTTTTCCTATATCAAATGGAAATTGAATAAATTGATTAAAATTTTCAACATTAAGCTTTATAAAATGTATAGTCAGGTCATAGTGCTACCAACCAAATGCCCAAATGGTACTTGAAATGTATAGGAATTCCTTAGACCCTTGAATTACCATGTTCCTAAGGTGAGACCCCCTCATAATAGGCCTGACCCTAGATTATTAAGATGCCATAAAGGTTGAAAGAAAATTGAACCCTCAAAGTCAAATGGTGGCTCCCATTTCTTAATGCTTTTCCTAAAATCATAGCCTTGAACCTCATTCCTAATGTAAACTAGAACCTACCTCTATCCCAACCCATACCCATATTTAATGAGATCCCAATGAGACATGTTATCCCTAATTATCATTTGGATTTTATTAACCTAGAGAACAATGAAATGGTTCCCTAGTTGTAGCACCAAGTAATGTCAGTGGCTATGAAAAAAGTTCAAGCCATTCCCTAGGAGTCAACAAAAGCTATGTAATGACTTCTTTGGCCTATAAAGGTAGATGGGCAGTTCTAATGTTGAAAGTTTGAATAAGAAATTTACATACTAGAGATAAAATATGAACTACAGTCAACTAGAGCCTTCCCCAAATAAGCTACCCAAAATTAAAATTTATGAGTTAGCCCTTACAAATTGGTATCATGTTCATAACACATCCCAACATGGGGATATTTCCTGGATTGAGTTTCATAGTGCCTTTGACATTTTATAAAGGGAAATGGAGGAGTATGATGTGGTGCCAAACTAACCAAAATCATCTAATATGGGTAGAGTCCCTAGTATTGCCATGGTGTTAGAAACCATGGAGTTTCTTAGCTATGAAGATAATGAACTAGAGTAAAGTGTATGATGTGTTGTCAAACTAACCAAAATCATCCAATATGGGTATATTCCTCCCTTTATTTTAATTATTAAATTATTTTTGAATAATCTATATATTTTTTTGGTAGACTCAGTGGTTTAATCCAATGTGATGCCTAAAGGCATCTATGAGAAACTATGTTTAGTCCCCATCAAGTTAGATAAAGTTGTATTCCAACTCAAAAATTCTAAAGTTAAGATAGTTGGAGAGATTTTTAATGTACATATGTAGTTGGATCTAGAACTTAGGATCCAAAAATTCATGGAAATTTAGTTTAAGGATATTCTTGAAGCCTATGGACTGCTCCTCAATAGTGATTGGTCAAAAATGTTTAATGGATATATGGCTACAAATTTATTGCATGTGGTTATTTTGGAGAGGTGTAGCCAATCACATCAGAATAGATAAGGAACCCTAGATGAATCATATGATAATTGAGTACAATGTATTCAATGAGAAAGTGAACCTAGTATCCTCTAACTTAGGGATTTATATGTTGAGCATGAAACATACTAAAGACAAAGTTAACAATGAACTTGAATTGCTAGTCTTGTGGTCTCTATATGTTGATGGGGCCCATTCAAAATAAGGTAATATAGTATTTTTTCTCATAATAAACCCAAAATTAAAGAGATATATAGTTTGATATAGGTTTTAGTTCCCTTATACTAACAACCTAGTGGAATATGAAGTGTTAATCCTCAGGTTATAATTTGTATTTAAGTAAAAAACTAAAGAGTTAAGGGTGTTTAATAACTTTGATTTGGTTGTAAACTAAGTTAAGATTATATTTTAGTGTAAACTATCATACCTTATGAAGTATAAAAATAGGGCATGTGACATAACAAAAATGTTTGATACATTCAATGTTATCCCTATCCCCATAGAATAAAATCTAGTTGCCAACTCTTTAGCATCTTTAGTTGTGATCTTGACTCTCCTAAATGAAATTGAGATGAAATAATTCAATATTTAAATGGTCCCTTTCCCCTCTATTATTTATAACATCATGAATTTATAGATCTTTTAATATTACCAACACATCATCTAATTCCTTAATAGTTGGGGTATTTTAAGCCCAAACAATAGATGAAGAAAAAATGGATTGTTATGAGGCTAAAATTGATAAGGATGAAATACTCAATATCCAAGGAAATCATATCCTAAAGGAAATGATTTCTCTAGATAAGGAATTCAAAACATGCATCCATACACCCTTAATTAAGAAATCCAAATTTATAGGTCAAGAGTGTTGGAAACCTAACCTAAGGTCCTTGGAGAGATCCCAAACTATCAACTTAGGTCCTAAATTGACAAAAAGGAGATGGAACAACTTCAAAAGCTGATATAAATTTATAAGGACATAATTAATTGGGTTATATGGAACTCAAAGTCTTAAAACCAAGGGTGATCACTCATACCATCCCCCTTAAGCTAGACCAAAGACCATTCTAATAGAAACAACAACCCATGAACCCAATCTTGGAACCTTCGATGCACAAAGAAGTTCACAAGATCCTATCTAATGGAATGATCTATTTTCTTCATCAAACCACTTGGGTGGAAAAATTAGTACATATATATAAGAATAATGACAAGATTAGGCCATGCATAGAATTCAAAAACTTTAATAGAGATTTAAATTAGGACAATTACCCATTACCATCCCCTGATGAAGTGATCCAAATGGTTAATATATCCTAGATGATGTATTTTTTGGATGAATTATTAGGGTATAATTAGGTTTATTTAATTATGAAAACTGAACCAAAACTACATTCACTATGAAGTGGGGCATATTTGCCTACAAACTATTACCATTTGGATTGATCACTGCTGGGGTGACTTTTAAAGGAGTGATGGATTTTGTGTTTGAAGGTCTAATTGGTGAATGCATATTAAAATATATGAATTATTTAACTATGCTTTTGAATGTATATTAAATCATATCCACCATTTTTAAAGGGTATTTAAAAGGTGCAAAAGGTATGGTGTCTTCTTTAACCCTAAAAAGAGCATGTTTTATGTCACCGAAGGTAAGCTTCTCGATCATATCATCATGAAGGAAGGTATTGATATTGATCCATAAATATATAATGTAATTTATAAATTACCTCAACCTAATATCAAAAAAGATCCAAAATACTTATTTTGAAAAATCAATTTTGTCCACAAGTTCATTTATAGATTTGATGAAATTACAAATCCCATTAACAATATGTTAAAATAGGATGCTAAGATGGAGTGGCAGGTTGAATCAAAAAAAACATTTTAGGACATATAATATACCATCATAAAATCACCCATGTTGATCAATATAGACTATGCTAAGGATTTATACATTTATCCTTTTGACTCATAACACACCATTAATGCCTATCTCATACAAAGATTGGATGGAGAAGAAAACACTATTGATTTTATGAGAACTAACCTAAAAGATGTAGAACTAAGATACTCAACTTTATAAAAACACATTTATGCATTGATCAAGGTTATAAAATAATTTAGGCACTAAATTCTTAAGAATAAAGTACATACAATCATGCCATACCTAGCTATCAAATAAATGTTTGGTCAAAATGAATTTAGCAAGTGCAAAGGCTTATGGATGACCAAGATACATGAGTATGACTTGGAAATTAAACCTACCAAGTTGGTTATAGGGTATGTTCTTACCCATTTAAGAATCAATATTTGTCAAAGGATCAATGTGCACTAATTAGACTAGGATCTAGTACTGTAACATGGTTGGTACACCCCAATTATCCATTCCTTACTCTATGGAAATCCACCTCATAGAATTAAAAGAAGAAATCACTCAGACTAAATTCAATGCAATACATATTGAAGAAATGATTTCTATTCAAGAAAAATCATGAAGGAATCTATCTTAAATGCCTATTAAAATTTGATGCTAGGGAATTAATAAAAATCTTCTATGAGAATATGGGCACTAGTCACCTTGTAACTAATGCGATGGCACAAAAAATACTATGGATGGGTTATTATTGGCCAAATATATTAAAAGACATCCATGAACATGCTATAAAATTCCATCAATGTCATACATTTCACAAAATAATAACCCATGTTTAAATTCCCTTGCATTTAGTTATAGTAACAATAGCATTTGCCCAAAAGGGACTAGATATCATCGGGGTAATTAGCAAAAAACCTAAGTAAGACATATGTTTGTTATTATGGCCAAAAATTATTAAAAAATATGGAATGAAGTATTGGAAACAAATAAAATCACTGATAATGAGGTGATAAAGTTACTGGAAATGAATGTGACCATTAGGTTTGGGACCTCTGCCTCATTAGTTAATGATAATGACCTTGCATTACAATTAGTACCCATAAGGGAATGAATTTGTAGAATAAACTAAAAAAATTGATAGATTCCATCAACAATTTTATAGATAAAAATCTCTAGGAGTGACATTTATTTTTGAAATTTACTCTATGGGATGACTACACTAGGCAAAATCATAAACTTAAAAGCTCCCCATTTATACTAGTCTATGGATTAGAGCTACCTATTCTAATCACACTCAAGCTACATAAATATAGGTTATGTATCAGTACATATAACCTAATGATAAATTTAATTATATTCTCTTAGACATTATTTAGTTAAAATAAGCTCAGAATGAAGCCTTACTAAACTTCAACAAGCATCATATCACTATCAAGTGATGGTTTGACAAGAAAGCCAAGTTAAAATACTTTAGGATTTTATATATTGTGGTATTATGGGATAATTCCCATGAAAATAAAGGTCAACATTCCAATTTTGATCCACTCTAGATTGACCCATACCAAATAGTTGAGCTACTCAGGAATAATGCCTTTTGCCTCAAAGACCTCAAAGGTAACAACCTCCCACTACCTGTGAATGGATATTTTCCCAAGAATTAATTATCGGCTATCCCTTCCAATGCAATTTTATAATAATTAATACAAGGGTGGAAATTTATATGTAATATTAGGCTTAGGTTAATTTCTTCTGTTGTGTGTTTGCTTCTATCATGTGTTTGATTCTACTATTCTATTTATGTTCTTTGTTTCTTATGTTCATGTGCCCTATGTTTGTATTGTTGACATTATATTAGTTTCTTTGATCCTTAGTCTCCTTCCTTTGAAAGAAATACCTATTCCCAATGATTCATAAAAAAAGGGACCAAGAAGAGAGAGTGGTAATTTTTGGTGTTCCTACGTTATACCCTAGTTGAGCAAGGGGATTGTTTAGGTCATCCTGCTCAAACCTAGTCTAGCATGGGAATGACCTTTGGATATGGGTCACCTAAATTTGGGTCAAACATTTGGATAAGGCTAGATTCCTTTTGGATTTATCACCTAAAATAGACCTAATAATAACTCTTTCTTTGAAAAGGGAGAGATATTGAAAATAATTCATAAAATCATGTAAAAATGAGGTGATGCACTAAATATTTTGATCCTTATACTTGCACAAGACATAATACAAGACACATTAAAGATTGAATAAGATCACTTCTCTCTCTCTTTGTTTAGACCTCACATAGTAATTTCATGTAAAGGCATAGACTAGCTATAAACCTAGCATGGGAGGGAAACTATCCACTTCCAAATTGACTAATAGACTATACATGCACTTAGAATGACATGTGAGGATTACCAAAACACTACATGAAGGTGAGAAAAATTAGATAGACACAAGGAAAACATACATTTACTTAGATATATAAATGAATTCATGAGATACTCTTCAACCCAACTTATAAATGGAGGAATTCAGTCTTTATTGCATCAAACAGGTGTTACAGTACAAATATTGGTAGAGTCTAGTCATGCCAAAGAGAGGGATTCTCTTCAAGGCTTAGAATCCTATATATATAGAAGAATAGGATGAGAGAGATAGGGAAAGATGATTAAAATAATGGAAAGGGGTCATTATGATCAAGATTTACAATCCTCTGACATTGATTTAGTTAGATAGGATCATCATGCTAAGATTACTTCTAAAAATGGCCATAACAACTGTATCAGTCCCTTTCAATCCTATTTTGGTTTGCATTGATGCTCCTTATAATTATAATGGTAGGATAAAATAATTAACAATATTATTCTAGCATCGATGAAATTACAATAGCTTGATCAATATATTTTGATCTTGCTGACATCAATTTCTCCCTACTGGTTCCCTAATGGTTCATCTTGAGGGTACAAGAATGGAGGAAAGGGGTCCTAATCATATTACTAGATTTGGTGATGAACCCATTAAAACTAACATTTCATCCCTATACAATATTGGCTTTGGTTTGAAATCTATTGAATTGGCTTCAAATTTTAACATTAACCCTTGATCTTGATTTGAGCTTCTCATATTATGCCATTGGTATCTCTTCATTTATTCTCAAGATCACACTAACTATCTAACCTCACATGCAATATTGATATTTCATAGTATGAATGAACATGAGATATAGATATTTTTGATATTTATCATGATTTTGACACTTATAAGAAACTTGTTAGTCTTTGAGATCTATTGACTTGTTTAATCTTCACTCATTTTTAGATCTCTATGTATAAATGGATATGCACTATTAAACTACTTGGACCTACTAGCATCTATCAATCTATGTTTACCATTATATCTCTACTCAGGTACCTAAGATATTACCACTTGTCAGTTTCTTACTTATGTTAACCTTTTGACTTGATTCCCATTATTGATTTTTATTGTATAATCAAATGTTTTCTGTTAGATCTTTGGGACCCACTGACACTTCAGATTACCCACTCATAGTTGGATTTTGACGTTAGCTCTCATTAGTTTTTACACTTTTCACTCTTGAATTAAAATTTAGGGATTTTGAATTTTAATGGTTACTTCATGGAGCTTAAACTTGATGTTCATGCACCTATTTCATTCTACAAGTCTAACTTTGAAGCTTTATATCTTGAGATAACAAGCTCATAAAGACATGTAATTTATAGAGGATGATCTTGGAATGAATAAATTAATGTACATGTAGCCTTTTGGCCCTGAGAGGATCCCAAAGTGAATTTATTAAATACATAACCAGATTGCTCTATTTATTTTTGTATGATGTTTGATGAGGGCTAGGATGTCTAAGATCACCAAATTCACACTTTAAGCTTGTTCAAAGTGTTTCAAAAGCTTGAAACTAACAAGGTATCTTATTTTTAATTCCATATGCTCATTGTAACATTGGATCACTCTTTAATTAGGACCCTACTCATCTCTAAATTGAATTTAGTCAAAAGTTTCTTATGTGTGCCAATTTTGGCCAACATCTTTAGCGACTTAGCTAGGCAACATGATTGTTATGCTTGAGAACTTAGGCCATTCACATGACTCTAGTATTCATCAATAATTAAATGACTAAAATAAACCTTTTTACTTGAAAATATAATGAATTACACTAAAACAAGGAAGGAAATAAATAAAATAGGGAAGCTAATTAAACAAAGCAAAATAAAAAGACTAATGTGCTAGGGAATCACTTGGAGGAAAGTAAGAGAAACTAAATATGTACAAGGAACTTCTATTATTTAATATAAATGTTTTAGATATATCCCATTGATTAGGATAAGAAGATCCTTTCCATCCATCTTTGTAATTTAGAAGGCATTATGGGATTTGCATATGGAGATTGTGTATGGACCACTCTAATGGGAGTCAAAATTTGTATGCCTTCCTAGATTAGCTCTATCCTCATCCCTCTTAAGGACTAAATATCCTTCTTTGAAACTTCATGAATAATCTCCTTTGTCAAATGATCTCTTCACCTTTGCTTGATGGATTTACATGGCTAACATGGCCTAATGTCTTATCTCTCCCAACTCCATCAGCTCAACATATATGATCTTTATAGGTTTATTATCCAACAACTCAAGTTGATGCATTAGTTCCAGGGTAGGAAATTCAAGATAAATAGGCATTATTTCTTCTTCACCATATACCAACTTATAGGGGGAGTTGGATATTGACTTCTTATAGGTGACCCTATCAGCTCATAAAGTCGACTTCAAATTTAGATGCCATGACCTCTGATTTTCTTCCATAGTTATTCTTAACAAATTCAATAGGTTCTTATTAGAGGACTCAACAAAGCCATTTCCTTAGAAATAGTAGTTAGATGAAGTGTTGAGATAAATCCCATGTTAAACTACACATTATTTGATTCATATAATAATTGAAGGGGATCTAAACCTAGTAAGTATACCTTCATATAAATCTATAAAATTGGTCTCATTTATTTCCTTTAATGCCATTGCTTTAGTCCATTTGGTGAAGTAATCTATATCATCCAGTATCAATTTATGACTTGATCTTGATGGGGGGTTAATGAGACCAATAAAGTCTAATCCCCATTAGAAAAAGGGCTAATCCATTGTAATTGGTTAGAGAGGTAAGGTTGCAATCTTCACCTTTCCTACAAACATATAACATTTTTTGCATTACCTAACCCATGCCTGACAATCACCAAATAAGCTTGGCCAATAACACACACCTCTCATGATCTTATGGGTTGTGGTTGTTGATGAATAATTCCCTCCACCATGTCCATCATGGAACTCTTCAAACAACCTATCCTTTTGATTCTATTAATGCATCTTAACAACATTTCATTGATATCTTTATTGAACAGAACACCATAAAAAAGAAGAAACATAATGGATTGAAATGTTAAATATATTCCTTTTGAAGGAATTAGGTGAGAAGGATAAGTACCATCTTGGAGATATCTTACCAAATCATGATACCATCTAGAAGGTGAGGTATGATTATTTGCAACTTTTTCATTAGTTGACACCATAACCACCTCATTAGCTTCTTGTAAGTCTTGGGCTAGATGATTATAAAATCCTTTAACTCAAACCAGCTTTGTGACCTTGATCTCCAAATTATACTCCATTACTTTTTTTATCCAACTAACTATTTTCTCATTTATATCCTTGTTCAAGATAAATTCTTTAATACTTGGATGGGAAATAATCAGATGTATCTTATTGTTAGACAATAAGTATATAAAATTATTGAGAGACATTATGACTAAAGGTACATGCTTTTCAACAAAAGAGTACATTATTTCATATTATTCTAAGCCTTAATTCAATAATCCTATTAGCTACTCTAAGGATTCATGGTTCTGCTACATAAGAATGCTAGAAATAGTGTCAATGTTAGCATAGGTGTACAAAATGAAGTCCTTTGATAAATCTAGGTTTAAGAGAGTAGGATCACTAGCCATGGCTTTCTTAATTTACTTAAAACTCCTTCCTCCTTCCATAGACCAATTGAATCTCTAATTATTATTTATCATGGTTGTAAATGGCTTAGCTAAAGTGGCAAAATATGAGATGTATCTTCTGATAAAATTGATCTCTCCTAAGAAACTTTACAAAGCTCTTTTATGATTGGGAAAGGAAAGTACAAGAATTGAATCTATTCTCTTAGGATATATGCTTAAACCATGATTTTAAAATATATGTACAAGGATATTACTTTCATAAGCTAAGAAGATAGACTTTTTGGGATTTAGGGATACCCCAAATTGTCTACATAATTTAAACACTTACATAAGGTGAACCATGTGCTCACTTGAATTCTTTGAAAACATTGTTATATAAACCAAATAGACTAACAAAAACTTGTTAAGAAGGCCCTATAATGTTATATCCATGGATCTCTTAAAAGTTTCTCCAACATTGGATAAACCAAATGGCATATTTTTATATGCAGATATCCCCCACTTTGTGATGAAGGTTGTCTTGAATTGGTCTTCTTCCTTGACCAAAATCTAGTTGTAACCACTATAGCTATCCAATAAGGAGAACCTTTCTAAACTTAAAACCAATTTTAAAATATATTCCATAGATGTAAATGGATAGTGGTCTTTAAGGGAAGCCTTATTCAGGTCATGAAAATCAACACACATTCTAATTTCATCATTTTTTTCTATACTAGAATAAGGTTTGCCACCCAAGTTGAGTGCTTGATTAGATATATAATAGTTGAGTCAATGAGATTATGAAGCTCAGCTCTGATTAAGGTCTCAAGCTTAGGATTAATCACCTAAACTAAACCTTTAGATATGTCTTGATTCCTTTTGGATTTATCACCTAAACTAGACCTAATACTAAATTTTGATTGGAAAAGGGAAAGAGATTGTCAAAAATTCATAAAAATATGTAAAAATGAGGTGATGCACCAATTTTTTTGATCCTTATAATTATATAAGACATACTATAAGACACATTCAATATTGTAGAAGATCACTTTAGTCACTCTCTAATTATCCCTCACATAAGTATTTCACATAAAGGCATGGATGAACTATCAACCTAGCATGGGAGGGCAATTGTCCACTTCCAAATTGACTGATAGACTATACATGCACTTAGAATGACTTGTGAGGAATACCAAAAAAATTTCATGAAGGTGACAAAACTAAAACAAAGGAAAGGAAATCATATATTCACTTATGCACATAAATTAATTCATGAGACACTCTTCAACCCAACTTGTAAATGGAGGAATTTAGTCTTTATTGCATCAAATAAATGTTATAGTAAAAATATTGGTAGAGTCTAGTCATGCCACAGAGAGGGATTCTCTTCAAGGATTAAAAGCCTATATATATTAGAATGGGATGAGAGAGGATTATCATGCTAAGACTACTTCTAGAAAATAGCCATAACAATTATATCAGTCCCTTTTAATATGCTTTTGGTCTACATTAATGCTTCTTACAATTACAATAGTGGAATAAAACCATTAGTAATATTCTTAGGTGTTGATTTAGTTAAAACATCTTGATCAATCTATTTTGATCTTGGCAGCGTCGATTGCTCCCTACTAGTTCCCCACTAGTTCATCTTTGGTGTGTAAAAACAAAAGAAAGGGAACATAATCATGCTATTGGAATTGGTAATGAACCCATGAAAATCTATGTGTTTGCCTTTATAGCATCCCTTTACAATATTGGCTCTGGTTTAACCTTAAATTTATTGGCTTTGACTTTTAATATTGACCCTTGATATTGATTTGAGCTTCTCATATTGTGCCAATTGGTAGCTCTTCATTTATTCTCAAGATCCCATTGACTATCTAACCTCACGTGTACCTTGATCTTTCATAGTATGAATAAATGTGAGTCATAGATATTTTTGACAATTACTATAGTTATGACACTTGGTAGGATCTCATTAATATTTGAGATCCATTAACTTGTTGACTCTTTGCTCACCATTATATCTCTATATAAGAATGAACATGCACTATTGATTCGCCTAGACTCACTAGCATTCGTTAGTTGACACTCACCATTGGATCTCTACTTAGGTACCTGAGATCTTTCCACTCATCATCTTTTCACTTAAACTGACCTTTTGAATTGATTCTCACCATTGATCTTGATTACACAATCAAATGCTCATGTTAAATCTTTGGGACCCACTGACACTATAAATTACCTACTCATAATTGGATCTTGACCTTAGCTCCCAATATTTGGACACTTAAAACTCTCACATTAAACCTTGAGATATTTAAATTCCAATGGCTATTTCATGTACCTTAAACTTGATGTCTACATGCCTATTTCATTATACAAGTATAAATTTGAAGCTTTATATCTTGAGATAACAAGCTCATCAAGACATGAAATTTGAATGGGATCATCTTGGCATGATTAAATTCATGTCTATGCAACTTTTTGGCCCTGAGAGGTTCCCCAAGTGAATAAATTAAATGCACAACCAACTTTCTCTATTTATTTGTTTATGATTTTTGATGATGGTCTAATTATCTAAGATCCCCAAATTCACACTTTAAGATTTCTTAAAGTGTTTCAAAATATTACAACTAATAAGGGATATTATCTTAAAGACCATATTCTCATTCTAACATTGGATCACTCTATAATCAAGACCTCACTTACCTCTAAACTACATTCAGTCAAAAGTTTCTTATGTGGGCTAAATTTGGTCAACATCTTTGACAACTCATCTATGTAGCATGCCTAATATGCTTGAGAACTCTAGCCATTTACATGACTCTAGGATTCATCAATAATTAAATGACTACAAGAAACCTTTTTATTTGTAAAGATAATGAATTCCACTAAAACAAGGAATGAAAAAAACAAAATAGGGAATTTAACTAAACAAATAAAAAGAAAATAGACTAATGTGCTAGGGCAACACTTATAGGAAAGAAAGACCAACTAAATACGTAGATGGAACTTAGATTCCTTAGTAGTAATGTTTCATATGTATCCCATTGACTAGGATTGGAAGCTCTTCACCATCCATCTTTACAAGTTGGAAGGTATTATAGGATTTACAACTAGAGATTTTGTATGGACCACTCCAAAGGGAGTTAAAATTTATATGCCTTCTTGTCTTAGCTTTTTCCTCATCCCACATGAGGACTAAATCTCCTTATTTGAAAATTTTTGAAGAAGCTCCTTTTTCAAAAGCTCTCCTCACCTTTGCTTGATGTCTTTCCATGACTAGCATGGACTGATGTCTTGTCTCTTTTAACTCCATAAGCTCAACATATTTGATCTCCATAGGTTCACTCTCCAATAACTCAAGTTGATGCATCATTTTTAGGGTAATAAATTCAAGAGAAATAGGAATTATTGCTTTCTTACCATATACCATCTTGTATGGGGAGTTAGATATTGAATTCTTGTAGGTGATCCTATCAGCCCATAGAGATTACTTCAGCTTTAGATGACATGACCTCTGATTATCTTCAATAGTTCTTATGATCTTCAACAAGTTCTTATTAGTGGACTCAGCAAGACCATTTCCTTAGGGATAGTAGTTAGATGAAGTGCTAAGATAAATCCCATGTTAAACTTCCCATTAGCTGATTTTGGACCCTAAAAAGGCCATATAATTATTAGAAATAATAGTTGAAGGGGATCCAAACCTAGTAAGCAAACCTTCATATAAATCTATAAAATTGGTCACATTTGCTTCCTTCAATACCACTACTTTAGTACATATGGTGAAGTAATATGTAGCATTCAATATCCATTTATGACCTAAGATTGATATGGGGTTAATAAGACTAATAAATTCTAATTCCCATTAGACAAAGCACTGATCTAATATAATTGGTTAGAGAGGTAAGGCTACAAACTTCACCTTTCCTATAAATATATCACATTGTCTGCATTTACTAACCCATACATTAAAATCACAAAATAATCTTGGCCAATAATACCCACCTCTAATGATCTTGTGAGTTCTGGTCCTTGCTGAATAATGCCCTCCACCATGTGCATCATGGAACTCTTCAAGCAACCTTTCCTTTTGATGTTGTTCAATACATCTTAAAAACATGCCATTGATATCTTTCTTTCACTAAACACCATAAATAAGAAGAAATGGAATGGATTACAATATGAAATATATTATTTTTGAAGGAGTTAGTTGAGAGGGATAAGTACCATCCTAGAGATATCTTAGAAAATCATGATACCATCTAGAAAGTGAGGTATGATCAATTGTAACTTATTCATTTGTTGACACCATAACCACCTCATTGGATTCTTGTAAGTCTTGGATTAGATGCTTATAAAGTCCTTTGCCTCTAATTATCTTTATGACCTTGATCTCCACATCATACTCCATTACTTTTTTTATTCAACTAACTCTTTTCTATTTTATATCCTTGTTCAAGAGAAATTTTTGATACTTGGATGGGAAACCATCAGATGTATCTTATTTTTAGATAATAAGTATCTAAATTTCTTGAGAGACATTATGACTAAAAGTACATTATTTTCAATAAAAGCGTACCTTATTTCATATTTTTCTAAGCCTTGACTAAATAAGGCTATTGGTTGCTCTAAGGCCTCATGGTTCTACTACATAAGATTGCCTAAAATTTTGTCAATGTTAACATAGGTGTATAGAATGAATTCCTTTGAGAAATATAGGTTCATGAGTATAGGAGCACTAGCCATGGCTTTCTTAATTTTCTCAAAACTCTTTAATCCTTCCTTATACCAACTTAAACTCTAATTATTCTTTAGCATGGATGTAAGTGGATTAGATAAAGTGGGAAAAATATGATATGTATCTTCTGATAAAATTAATCTCTCTTAAGAACCTTTGCAAATATATTTTGTGCTTGGGAAATAAAAGTACAAGAATTGAAGATATTCTCTCAGGATCTATGCTTAAACCTTTCTTTGAAACTATATGTCCAAGAACCTTACCTTCATGAACTGAGAAGACACACTTTTTGGGTTTTAGGGATACCCAATATTGTCTACATATTTAAAACAATTGATCAAGGTGAACCATGTGCTCACTTTCATTCTTTTAAAACACTATTATATCATCCAAATAGACTAGCACAAACTTGTTTAGAAGGACATAGAATGCCATTTATATGGATCTCTAAAAATTTTCTCCTAAATTGGATAAACCAAAGGGTATATTTCTATATGTAAATTTCCCCTACTTTGTGGTGAAGGTTGTCTCAAATTGGTCTTCTTCCTTGACCAAAATCTAGTTGTAACTACTATAACCATCTAACAAGGAGAACCTTTCTAAACCTATAACCAAATATAAAATTTATTCCATAAATGGAAATAGATAGTGGTCTTTAAGGGAAGCCTTATTTAGGTCACAAAAGTCAACACACAATCTAATTTCACCATTCTTTTTATATACTAGAATAAGGTTTACCACTCAAGTTTAGTTCTTGATTGGAAATATAATAATTGACTCAATGAGATTATGAAGCTCAACTCTCATCAAAGGCTCAATCTTAGAATTAACGGACCTTTGTATTTATCTTACTGGCATAGTTTCATCTTATATCTCAATGGTGTGTTGAGATAGACTTGGGTTAAATCCCTTAAGATCACTATATTTCCATAGAAATACATCATCAAAACTTTCACATAACTTAAAGAATGCTTCCTTTTCTGAATAAGGTGTATACCTTGCCCAAATTTAGGTTCTTACCAAGTGAAACTTCCACATTAGCATAGTGTTTTTAATTTGTTGACAAAGATGAATTTTCTTTCCTCAGCTCATCATCACCACTGAATATGATTTCAAGTGTGTCTAATCTCTTGGCCAACTTATTTATCTTCAGTTACACAATTTGATCACCATACTACTACAAGTACTTTGACTAATTTTTTGAGGAAAACTTAGTCTCTTCTTAAAAGAATATGATAATCTAATTATCATCTTCAAAAACTTACCAATTATCATTATTATCTAAAATAGAAGGCCATACCATCACCTTAATGTGTGACTAGACCTTTTCATTTCTTACATTAGTTGGGATACTAAATTGTGCCCCAATGGAAACCAACCTATCTAAATGTTTATTCTCATCTCTTGTCATTTATTGAATGTTGAAGGCCTCAAAATATTTAATAAGGTCCCATACACTATGATTATAAAAATATATCAATGGGTTTTTTCATGCATTAAGACCTATCACTAGGTGAACGACAAGTTAACTATCACCAAAGACTTGTAAGGTATTGAATTTCATCTTTCTAACCCATTTTAAACCATGAACTAGTGCCTCATGTTTTGTAGGATTATTCAAAAAATTAAATTAAAACTAATAGATGAGAAGTACCTTTTATTTTTTGGAGAAATCAAAATCATTCCAGCCCTATTAATATGCTTATTCCTTGACCCATCAAATTATAATTGCTAAAGACCATCACTAGGCTCATCATCCTTCATTAAGTCTAGAATTGGTGCATCATTATCATGAAAAAAATAAACACCAAGTAATTATTCAATTAAATTATAATGATCATATTAATGTGAAATAGAGGCCCAATCATCAAGGAACAAATCTAGAATCCCATCTAAAGGTGATTAAGTTTCCTCTACACTATCTTCTATCACCTCATCTAAGATGAGGTAATTTGTGTTCACCACACTTAGCATATATGGTTCCAAATGGAACCATGTAATAATTTTATAATGTATGGTTACCTTAGTACCATATCTAATCATAAACATCAAATATGTCTAATCAACTACTAAGTATCCTCCAATCTTTGAGGTAAAGTCACTTGACAGACACATTGCAAAATAAGGAGGCAAGTTCACCATAACTACATCCTATTGAATGGAAAAATTTGGACAAGCATGTAGTGTCTAATTAATATTATTAATTATATCTACTATCTTTGTTAGTAAACCATTGAATTTCAATACTCCTTTAGTATTTGGCTCATAGATAAGATCAAGCTTGTCTATAATTTTCTTAAGCATGATAGTGTTGCTAGCTCCATTATCCACCATATATTTATCAAATAAATAATCACCAAATATAAAATAGAGTTATAAGGGAGGATTTTTTCTTGAATTTACCTCAGATCTATCCCCTTTTGCCATTTTGTGTACCTATTATACTTGATGCTTCATTGGTTGGTCTGAATTAGTTAGGATAACTCTTTATTTCTCAACTAGTTTTAAAGACACTTTGAGAGTTGAAAGCTCTTGAATGAGCATATATTTTTGTCTTGGGATAGAAAAGGAATCCCACATGCTAATGATAAAATTAAACTTCATGTAATCCCTATACTGAATGCAACTCCACTAACCTTTGGCTGCGCCTTTTGAACCACTAGTTGTTTATGGATCAGAGGTATTTATGGGACCCTCTCAACCTCTAAATTTTAATATTTCTATGTTTTAGGAGCATCAAGTTGATCTTTGGTATTCTTGGAAAAAAAATTAAGAGTAATTGAATCATTAGTCCCATCTTGAGTCTCATTAATGGCTCTTTTTTAGCTCTAGTTATAGTTGTAACTTGACCATTTGAACTGCTAGTCTCACCACCATGATTGAAATCAACATAATAATCTATTTTATATTTTAAATTAATGACATTAGGCTGCCATTGAACTAGTTGAGATCCTCCTTGGGGTACCAGATTTGTCTCCTAATATGAACCCCCTTGATGAGAAAACTCTTGTGTCATTTATGGCATAATAATTTTTTGTGATACCAAGGCTTGGCATTGAGCAACATTGAGATTGGATGGCCACCAACTCAAATCATATATCAAATTATTTTGAGGTGATGTGGGAATAATAAATTTTGAACTTTTTGGTATATTAGGCTCAAGAGTTGCATATGGTTTAACTAGACCTATGGCTCCTTATGCTTAGTAGGGTGGTCTATTTTTCATAAATATTTGGCAAGGAGGTTTTGGGTCTCTAAAATATTGAGAAGAGGTTTTATTCTATTTTTTATAAGGCCTACCATGTTATTGATATATTTTGAGTTAAACTATTTAATTTTCAAAATACTATAACAGACTTTTCAATTCTACAATCTCACTAACTTGACTAGAAGGGGATGCAACTTGGGTTTTAGGAGATGGGATAGGAGATAATTATGGAAAATGGGGAACTTGAGGTGGTGGAGTAGAGTAAAACTTTAGGAATATAGGTATTGGAGGCCTAGGAGAAAGCTTACCAACTTATATTAGACTACTTTATGCTCTTATGGCAACTTCATAAGCATTTATAAAGGTGTTACCATCAATGGATTGTATCATCACATTGATATCAAAATTAAGGGCTTTTAGATAGTATAAGAATACATATTTTAGGTATGGTTTAATCACTATAGGAATCCTCGTCCATGTCTTTTGGAATCTAAGATGAAAATTAGACATGAAATCATGGGGAGCTCTCTAAATGGTAGTTAATTACTCAACTAATGATAGGTGATTAGATTTGTCTTTAAAGTGTGAACTAGGAATTTGATTCAATAGAGGATGATTAGTATCGTGTTAGTTCTAAAATGAAAATAAAATGAAATAATCACACTAACTAGCAAAACATCTCTAGGCCTAGTTACTAGGGGGAGCTTAGTTGACAAGACTAGAATGGAAAGCATAACTAAAATTCAAAATAAACCTTCTTTTACCTTCTTTGGATGATAAAAATATCTTGTTGAAGTGGATTTCTCAATTTTTGCTCATGAAGTCTGCATCAATGAAGTGTGGCTACCTCCATCTCTCCTTGGTACCATGTTTAGATTTGGATTGGCTTGGATTGGATCAATATTTTGGCATTATAACACTAAAATTTAATGATTTTTAATGCATTTGTGTTTGATAAATTTGGATTATGAGAGATTAGAATTATGGATTTGAGGCTTGCTATTTATATATTTTTGGAATGTTTTTAGGATCAACCATGACCATCCATCTCAAGATTGAGATGTGTGGCCATGAATAAATCCAATTATGAAATTCAATCTACAAATATCCCCATTAATATTTTGGATAGAGGGGTAATTAATAGGCATGGAGGGTCTTAATGAGGCATGAGAGGCATAAATATTGATATTTTATGCATTTATGGCTTATGGATGCCACCCCATAAGTTGATGTCATTTGATGATGTAGTTAATGACAATCAGTTTCAAATAAATATTTATTCAAAAAGTTACATGTAATTTTTAATTATGATCATGATTTTAATTAATTAACTTTAAACATGATTAGTCATTTTGGTGCAAACCTTGTCTCTTTGATGCACAAATTAATCAAATTGATTAGAATGTCCTATTATTGGCTCAAAATTTGACTAGATTGGAATTGTAAGTCGATGTTAGATGTATTAGATATTTTATCCCATTTAGGATGTTGTAAAAACTAAATAACAAAGGCACATGTATCATGTAAGATATTTGATATAAAAGAGAAATCTAGGGCACCTAGGTGCAAAATTGGCATTTTGACTTGAAATAATCTGATCATAGTTAGTTGGCCCATAAAATACATTACCCCATTTAATGATACTTTGGCCAAAAATGGCACTTGAATATGTTAGTTTCAAAGATTTTAATATTTTTTAGTGTTTTTAGGCTAAATTATGCATTTTGGTGGAAATTAGTTAAAAGCCTAGTTGAAGGTCATTGATGGCCAGATTTAGGTGTCTATAATTTGACCTTATTTGGGAAGATGTTGCAAACCATAGGTAAAGAAATGTCTTCTCAAATAATGAGTAAAGGCATGTATGCCAAAAATAATATGATGATTGCATAAAAACCTTCAAATGGTGTTTGGGAAGCCTAGGGTGATGGCCCCTCGAGGGAGTGGCTATCATATATGTGGATGGATGGTCCCTCAAAAAGAAACAAGAAGAAAAGTGGGATTAAAACATAGTTGAGAGTAATCCAAATGAGAAAATTCTTGCATGCATTGATTTTACCAAAGGTAGTTATAATTAGGAATAAAAGTAAAAAATAATGATTTTCCCATAGGTGGCTATAATCATTAAGAGGACCTAGATTGGCTAAAAATAATTGTGCCCTAGTTAGGGCTGATTAGAAAGAATAACTCAAGTATATATCCTAGAATATAAATTAAATATGAGTGAGTGAAAATGTAGATGCGATGGTCTAATGACTAAAGAAGCCACAAAGAACCAGACATATGAGGATGTAAAGTGATGAAAGGAATATATAGAAGAATAAGGTTTGATCATTAAAAAAGATTTAGTTGTACCTACCAATGAGGATAAGATCATATTTATTAGAAATGATACAAATAGAATTTCTAATGGATTAATTTGATCAATATGGGTGGAAAGATTTTTCCAAGGTGCCAAGGAGAAACTTCTATGAATCCATTGATTTTAGACCTTCTTAAAGCTAATTTTTTCTATAGTACATGACAATATGCATCATGATAAAACACCATGAAGACTATCCTAAAATATGCATAAGGACTAAATCATGATATAATAAATACTTGAAAATAATATACCAATGATAAAAAACATGATGATAATGTTGAAATATGAATATGGATGGACTCAAGAATAATGTGCATAAGGAATCACCCAATGAACAGATATAAACTGAGTCAAGGCAACAGTGCTGAAAGCAAACAAATAGGCAAGAAAACAAACAAACAAAGAAAAAATAAAAAGAAAACAAATATAAAATTAACCTAAAATAAACAAATAAATAGAAAGCCTAAAATCAAAATAAAACATCTTAAGAATGATTTTTCCCTATTAAGGCAGATCAAGGATAACAAACTAGTCTTAAAAAGGACAAATGTTTTTGAATTTTGGAATACTTGAATGTTTTTGGAAATTTGAGGTTTCTTAACTCATTATATAATGACAAGATACCTAATCATAAAATGGTGAGACCATTTGGCTTAGGTTGCTCATTAATTGGTGAGAACATGGCTTAGGTTGATCACAAAATGGTGAGAGCATGGATTAGGTTACTCACAAAATGATGAGAATATGGCTTAGGTTACTCACAAAATGGTGAGAGCATGGATTAATAGGATTGAGGTGACATCAAAATGAATTTATCATGACCTACATAGTCCTAAAATGACCTTAAGTCATAGTAATTCCATCTACACAAAAGGTGAGGAAAAACTAACTAGGTCCCAACAAGTTCTCAAATATGGAAAATGGCCAGTCAAATGAAAATAACAATGGCAAGGTGATGAGACAATTCATGATAAATAAATGTTTCCCCAAGTTTTTCCATAAGAAGTTATAACTAGGATACAATGAGATAGATCAATAATACTAATTTTCCCACAGGTGGTTATAATTAGTAGTAAGACTAGTGAAACATTGATTTACCCATAGGTGGCTATAATCAGGCTCACATAAACCAACTTTAATAGAAGATGGAAAATGAAAGATATCTTTCCAGATCAAATGTAACACTACTTTCATAGAATGTCATTTTAAACATGGATTTGATTGATTATTGAAACTTGATCGGAATCCTCTCTCAAAAAGTGTAGGAAGAACCAAAGTAACCAAGATCAAAATAGAATTGGATAAGATGACTTAAAATAGGCTTTGGTATAAATAAGAATGGAATGATAGGATGACATGGTATTGATTTAGGATAATGATGGTTTAATAAATTAGATAAAATGGTAAGAGGGTTTTCCCCAAGTAATAAGTTGATTGGTTGGATATGCAATAATGGAACATAGATATGGCAATTTGAAATGGTATGGTATATGTTTGGTTCTGGCTTGGGTATGGTAAAATGGCATATGATTTTGTTATTATTACTAAAGTGGAGATACACATCCTAATTAGTAAATGATACAAATAGAATAAATAATAATGTTAATTATTATTCCACACCTCATTTGAATAGTTACTTTGTCAAGAATTGGTTCTAGATTTGGGTGTCAAGAATGATTTTATGATCTTCGTTGGTCATTGATTCTGATTCCTTCAAACATTGAGACAAGGTATATTTATAGCCTTTGAAAAGGAAAGTGTGGCCATGGATGGTAAACAAATACAAATAATGGATTGTAAGTTTGATTTTGAAATGGAATGGTAGATGATAATGGAATGTATAATGGTGGGGAAACAAATGAAGATCGGGACTTTCAGTCACACAATGTTTTTGATGCTAGATTTGAAATAATTTTGGTTGTGGTGGGGTTGAAGACTTGTTCTCTCAATAATACCACCATATTTTTTTGTTGTTTGATCTTGAGAGTAGATACCATCTGATTAAACTAGAGATTGGAAGTTATTTTGATTTAATCTTTGATATTGTCTTCATCAAGCATTGAATAAATTTTATGTTTAACTATTGGTGCCTTAATGAGGTTTTCACCAATGAATATCTTGATTTTTCCATATCACCTCTGAGAAGGTTTCACTAATGAACATTGGCTTTTGAATTTCATTTTCTTCTAGTGCTTCTAAAAATGTTTCACTAAAAGATGTTGAGTTTGAACTTTACATGTCCCCTAGCACCTTCAAAAAGGTTTCACTAGGAGAGTGTTATTCTACTACATGAATGTGGTTTTGGCCTCCTTTTTCTTCTTCAACTGATATGTCACCATGGATGTAGTTTAACAAAGTGTGATTCTATTAGTCCCAATTCATATTTATGGGAGATGGAATGTTAATTATATGGTTATTTTGGTTGATGGTAATGGCTTGTGGAATGGTAATGGAATGAATAAAAGATACATAAAACTCATATAAAATACTAGGATAAATTATGTATAATCTAAGGTAATCATATTAAAAAACTATAAAAGGATTAAAAACATATTAAAATTGATCTATGAGGCATGTGTAACCAATATTGTAACAACCAAAACATATTCTTCTTCTGAATCTAATACAAACTCAAGGGACTCTAAATTTGATGTTGAGACTGATGTTGATTATTATTTTGAAGATGAATCTAATGTCGGTCCAAGAATAGAACCTGAATCTAACTTTGATTCTTCATATAATGTGTACTCTATTACAATGATATATTTTTGAATGTTTGGTATTAGATAAGTAATGGCTTGTGATGGCATAATGGGATCCAAAAAATGGGTTTATCAAAGTGAGACTCCTCCATAATGGAAAAAAGGTCAAGAGATAACTCCTTAGATACTGGCTTGGTAACAAGAGGTTCTTGAAAATAGGCATATGGCTGAGGTAATGATTTTCCCAAAGGTAGTTATAATCATTAAGGAGTGACTCAGCAAAGAATATCTCATCAGAGTGAGACTCCTCAACAACTGGTATAGGATTGAAAGGTGATTCATCATAGGTCAACTTATTATAAATTTTGGTTCACCAAAAACATCTTGGATTGGTTGGTTATTTTGGCCTTAGTTTCTAATGAGTTAGAAAATACCAGTTTTGAACATAGCTTGGTCTTTGAATGATTGGGTTGGTTGAGGTTTTGATGAGAATGGTACTAGATGAGGAATGACCTATGGCTAGATAATGGTAGGGCATTGGGGAGCATGATTGTTCGCATGAGCCAAAGGACGAAGTCTTGAAATGGTAATGGTAGGGTAGTGTGGAGATTTATTGCTCACATAATCCAAAGGAATAAGTCCTAAAATAATGAAGGGGTATTATGGAGCTTCATTTCTCACACAATCTAAAAGATGAGGTCTTGTTATGGAAATGGTGTAATGTTGTGGTCTTGAATAGAAATGGTGCAACATTGTGGTCCTAGAATAGAAATGGTATGATGTGGTGGATCTTGATTACTTGCACAAGCTAAAGCATCTAAGTCCTCCCTATAAACCATATCATCCCAATTAGTAACTCAATTTGGATTTTGTGGATTTTGACTATGTTCCCCATATGGAGTAAAATCTATCTTTTTAGGGGTTTCTAGTCAAATTTTGTGTGGCCATTCTATCATAAGTTGGATTGTACGTGAATCCATCATAAGTGTAGCAAGACATATCTACATAAATGATGAAATATTTGAAATAAAAGGCTTAGATTTTTTCAAACTCTAAAAAACTATTTCCAAAGGATAAATGGTTCAAACTTGGTCTAACTTGGTCAAAAGGGTGGAGTTGTATCTTCAAGGTTTGAAAGTGGAGTTGTATCTCCAAAGTGGTTTAGTCATGGAGTTGTATCTCCAAAATGGTTTATGCTAAGACTTGTCATAAAATAGTCTAACATCAAATGTCTAATGTCAAATTTCTTACACATAAAAGGTCAAACATCTGAATAAAAACTAACATGTCAAAGGTCTAGGCCAAAGTGTTCCAAATAAGGTCAAAACTAGGAAAGGGAAAAGAGTCACTAGGTATTTTATCCAAATACAGAGTCAAAAGATAGACTCAAAAAGGATGTGATAGGATTTTTGGCCAAATGACATCAAAAGCTAGGCTTGAAACAAAATATTGATGTGAATTTGGTTTAATCTTAACAAGTTTAGAAACAACTTTGATGTAGATCTAGCACATGGAATAAAACATAGACATGATCAATTGGCATAAGCCATTAGGTAAAAAGATTTTGGAGAAATGTTGTGTTCTCCCAAATAAAGGCACAAAAAATGATGAAGATAGGCTCTATGAATAAATAAACCATCAATAGTTTTCAAATTTGGTTAATCAATTAACCAAAGTTATGCAACCCAAAAGATATATATATATATATATATATATATATATATATATATATATATATATATATATATATATATATATATATATATATATATATATATATATAAAAATTTGGGTAATCAATTAATCAAAGTTATGCAACCCAAAAGAGAAAAATTTTATATATATATATATATATATATATATATATATATATATATATATATATATATATATATATCTATATATCTTTCTCTTTTGGGTTGCATAACTTTGATTAATTGATTACCCAAATTTTATATGGGTAATCAATTAATCAATGTTATGCAACCCAAAAGAGAAATATATATATATATATATATATATATATCAACTCCATGAATTGAGGCCTAAATATAAATCAATCAATGTTTGAATCCAAACTTTGACAAGGTTAATTGAAATATCAATGTTGAAAACTAGGTTTTTACTATATAAGCTAGACAAGATTGGATAACATGATGGTGTATAAATAAGGTCTAAATCGATAATGTGACATGGTTTTGAAACAAAAAGTTTTTGATATAATGTTAATCAAGTCTTGAAATAAATTGAGCAGCCTAATGGCATAAGCATGATTGAATGATGTGATCAATGCTATATTTCAAAGACTCAAAGGTTTGAAATTGATAAGCATGATGGTACCCACCTCAACTCAAGTGACACACATACACAAACAAGTTTAGAAAAAAATTCAAGGTACATGTGTAGTGTAAAATGGCCATCATAACTCCTCTTTAGATAAAATAGTGATGTATAAACAAATTGGTTTTGACATGGTTATAAACAAATAATTAGGTTTTAGTCTCAAAACATACCAAGAAAAAATGACCAAAATACACTAAGTATAATCATCCAAATCCTATCAAGGGTATAAAAATGTAGGTTTGACTAAAAATAATTAGTTTTTGATCATTTTAGATGGATCAATTATGCAATGAATTTCACATCATGATGTAAAATAAATGCACATAATTGGGTGTCTATAGAACTTAGCTTGTTGTAAAAAGGTCTAATCCTTTTTGTAACTACTACATCCACCACTTTATTAGTATAGTGTGATGTCTAAAGTATAGATACATCCCATGTGTAACTCCAACACTAGAAGGTGGTTTAACTACTTCAACCTTTGATCCTAGTGGGAGTGATTAAAGTTAGTTCTAAGAGATGAAACCCTAGGTCAAATCTTCCCTATAGAACTTATAGGAGGTAATGAAGCCCCCCTCATAAGCCAAGTTTGCATAAAAATAAATGACTTAATAGAAATAATTTAATGTTGTTTTAAGGTCACCCAAATTATTGTGAGTTTTAGGGAGTGATTTAAAGGACATTATTTCTATACCTTAGACAAAATCTGCAATAAAGATGACACTTTTGATTCCAAAAGTTCCCTAAAAGGGATGGATGGAAGAGCATACATGCGATGCCCCTCTTTTTTCCAATCAAATTATAAGTTTAAATAAATATTGAAGATTTTTTTTGATAATTCAGTTAAATTTTAAGCACCAAATGAAAGATTAGGTGGTGTTGTTTTGTCCCCTTGGTCTTGAGTTGTAACTTTGAAAGAGATATTTTTTCAAAACATTTACCTAAACATCTACATTTTACATTAAGTACCAAAATAAAGTTCCTAGTGCATTTTGAAATTTCAAAGAAGGTCTAAAAATCATGTATGAACAAATTTTAAGCTTGATCCTATAATGAAAAAGTCATTATCTCCTTTAACTTTGCATCTAATTTTCAAATGAGTGAATCAACTTCTCAAAACAAGCTCTCTATTTCAAAATCACAATTACATAGTCAATATGACTATTTACCTAGAAAATCATAATTACCAAATAATAATATCATTGTTATGGGTTAGATCATTAGAAAAACATAATATCATTATTTTCCTATAAAATTATTGCTAAACAAAATTATTTTTTTAAACGAAATCACTAGCCAAATCAATGATATCACTGCCCATGAGATAATATCACTATTCTAGTTGACAATATCACTATTACCAAATAGAAAACATAGAAAACAAAAAATCACTATTCTATTAACAAAATTGCCATTATCAAATAGAAAACACAAAAAACATAAAATTGTTGTTCTATTAACAAAATCATTGTTGTTGAATACAAAATCACTGCACAAGGTGAACAATATTATTGTTTTTTGAAAATGTCACTCCAACAAATAATATCACTATTTTAGTCTACAAAATAGCTACTCTAATCTACAAAATCATTGTTTACCAAATGATGATTTTGTTAAAAAATTGATATTATGTGAATAATGATATCGTAATAGAAATCAAAACCAATGTTTCCAAAAACAAAAATGCAATTATCATAAAAAAAAGGAATTTTAACTTAATTTTTCACTCTTTTTGGCTTCCAAATCCAAGATCCTACATGGAAAAGATTATTAGGTTGCTTTTAGGAGCTTTGTGACTAAATTTTTAGGGCTATGGTTCCATTGGGAATGCCATTATCTGAACTAAGAATTAGACTCAAGAGAGGATGATTAGTATCGTGTTAGTTCTTAAATGAAAACAAAGTGAAAAAAAACACACTAACTAACATAACATCTCTAGGCCTAGTTACTAGGGGGAGCTTAGTTGACAAGAATAGAATGGAAATCATAACTAAAATGAAAATTAATCCTTCTTTCACCTTCCTTAGATGCTCTAAATATATTGTTGAAGTGGCTTGCTCAGTTTATACTCATGAAGTTTGCATCAATGAAGTGTGGCTACCTCCATCTCTCCTTCGCACCATGTTTAGATTTGGCTTAGCTTGGCTCAATATTTTGGAATTATAACACTAAAATGTAATGATTTTGAATGCATTTATGTATGATAACTTTAGATTATTAGAGATTAAAATTATGGCTTTGAGGCTTTCTATTTATAGATTTTTGGAATGGTTTTAGGATCAACCATGACCATCCATCTCAAGATTGAGATGTGTTGCCATGAATAAATACAATTATGAAATCAATCTAAAAATATCCCCATTAATATTTGGGATAGATGGGAAATGAATAGGCATGAAGGGTCTTAATGAGGTATGGGAGGCATAAATCTTAATATTTTATGCATTTATAGCTTATGGATACCACCCCATAGGATGATGCCATTTGATGATGCATTTAATGACAATCAATTTAAAATAAATATTTATTCAACAAGTTCCATGGAATTAGTAATTATGTTCATGGTTTTAATTAATTATCTCTAAACATGATTAGTTATGTTTGGTGCAAACCTTGGCTCTTTAGTGCACAAATTAATCAAATTGGTCAAAATGTCTTTTTATTGGCTCAAAATTTAATTGAATTGAAATTGGAAGTTGATGTTAGATTTATTGGATCCATTATCCCATTTAGGATGTTTTCAACACCAAAAAACAAAGGTACATGTCTTGTGTAAGAGATTTGACATAAAAGAGCAATCTAGGGCACCTAGGTGCAAAATTAGCATTTTGACTGAAAATGATCTTATCAAAGTTAGCTGGCCCATAAAATACATTACCCTATTTAATGATACTTTGGAAAAAATCAGCATGTGAGTATGTCAATTTCAAAGCTTTTAATATTTTTAGTTTTCTAGGCCAAATTGTGCATTTTGGTGGAAATTGGTTAAAATATCAGTTGAAGGTCATTGGTTGCCAAATTTAGCTGTCTACACAAACTACATGACTAAGGATACACCAAAATCATCCCAAGTAGAAATATAACTCATAATAATATTTATATACCAATCCAATGCTTTTTCTTTAAAATAAGTAATAATCAATCTGATAGCTACATTATCTTGAACAACATTACGAATGGAGTAAAGGTTGGCCACATCCTAGATGTGCTCAATAGACGTTATTTGATGTTATAAAAAAAATAATGGGATGATTTTAAGAGTATACATAGGAATATAATCATATTGGGCTAAGTTAAATGGACTACCTCTATTTAATGGAACAAATACTTGATTTCTGATTTCCATTTGAGCAGAGGAGATTACACTGCTTGAAACAATATGTTGATAAAAATATGAGGGATAAGGTCTTGTCCTATTAAATATTAATCTCTTAAATGAAATATAAGGTATATAAATGAATTAAATGGTAATAACTTTAATAAATGATGTAGTAACTTTTAGCATGAGAATGCTATGTAGACAATGATATAGACTCTACAACTTTAAAGATCTTTAGTTATTGATGATGATGGATCCACTTTTCTACTATATATACTTCTATTTAGATATAAATTTCATCTCCTCTAGGAGAATGGGCCCACTGGGCATGCCAGATTTGTTGGTGTTCATAGGTTGCACCCTAGCTAAGCAAGGGGACTGTCCAGGTCCTCCTGCTCAAACTTAGTCCAACATAGGAATGACCCTAGGCTGTGGGTCACCTAAACTTGGGTCATAAATTTGGATAAGGTTATATTAATTTTGGATTTATCACATAAACTAGACCTAATACTAAATCTTGCTTGTAAAAATGAGAGAGGTTGATAATAATTCATAAAAGCATGTAAATGAGGTGATGCATCAAATGTTTTGATCCTTATAATTGCATAAGACATTCTACAAGACAAATTCAATATTGAAAAATATTAATTCTCTCACTCTTTGATCATCCCTCACATAATTATTTCACACAAAGGCATGAACTAGCTATCAACCTAGCATGGGAGAGTAATTACCCAATTCCAAACTGATTGATAAACTATATGTGCACTTAAAGTGACCTATGAGGACTAAAAAAACACTTCATGAAGGTGAAAAAACTTAGATAGAGGAAAGGAAAACATAAATTAACTTATCCACATCAATGAATTCATGAGACACTCTTTAACCCAAATTGAAAATGGAGGAATTCAATTTTTATTACATGAAATAGGTGTTACAGTACAAATCTTTGTAGAGTCTAGTCATGCCAAAGAGAGGGATTATCTTCAAGGCTTAGAAGCCTATATATATTATAATGAGATGAGAAAGATGGGTAAATATAGTTAGAAGAATGGAGAAGGGGAAATTATAATCAAGATGTACAATCCTTCAGTGTTGTTTTAATTAGAGAGGATCATCATGCTAAGACTACTTTTAGAAAATGTCCATAAAAACTATATTAGTCCCTTTCAAATTGCTTTTAGTTTTTATTGATGATATTTATAGCTAAAATGGTAGGATCAAATCATTAGTAGTCTTCTCTTGGCATCGATGTAGTTACAACATCTTGATCAATCTATTTTGATCTTGGTGGCATCAATTAATCCCTACTAACTCCTTATTGTTTCATCTTTGGTGTGCAAGAATGGAGGAAAGGGATTATAATCATGCTACTAACTTTAGAAATAACCCCATCAAAACTGATGTGTCTACCTATATAGCATCCCTTTGTAATATTGGCTCTAGTTCAACCTTGATCAAATTAGCTTTAACTTTTAATCTTGATCCTTGATCTTGATTTGAGATTCTTGTATTATGCCAACTAGTAGCTCTTCATTTGTTCTCAAGATCCTACTGATAATATGACCTCATGTGCATCCTTTATCTTTCCTAGTATAAATGAATGTGAGCCATATATCTTTTTGATAGTTACCATGGTTTTGAAACTTGGTAGGAGCTCATTAGTCTTTGAGATCCATTGAGTTATTAATTATTTATTCATTGTTATATCTCTGTGTACAAATAAAAATGCACCATTGATCTACCTTGACCCATTAGCATCTGTCAGTTGATGTTTTCCATTAGATCTCTACTTAGGTACCTAAGATATTTCCACTTATTAGCTTCTCAAAAATGCTGACCTTTTGACTTGATGCTTATCATTGATCTCTATTGCATGACCAAATTCTCATCATTATATCTTTGGGACTCACTAACACTAAAAATTACCCACTTGCCATTAGATCTTAACCTTAGATCCCTAGATTTAGACACTTTTTATTGTCACATTAAACTTTGGGACATTTAAATTCCAATGTCTACTTCATGGAGCTTAAACTTGATGTTCATGTACCTGCTTCATTATGCAAGTCTAACTTTGAAGCCTTATATCTTGAGATAGAAAGCTCATCAAGACGTGAAATTTGTAGAAGATGATGTTGGCATGAATAACTTCATGTCCATGAAACCTTTTGGATATGAGAGGCTCCCCAAGTAAATATATTAAATGGATAACCATATTACTCCATTCATTTGTGTATGATGTTTGATGATAGTCTTGTTGTCTAAGGTCACCAAATTCACACTTAAAGCTTACTTAAATTATTTGAAAAGCTTTCAAATGACAAGGTATCTTCTCCTAAAGTTCATATGATCATTGTAACATTGGATCACTTTTTAATTAGGACCTTTCTTAGCTCCAAATTACATTTAGTTAAAAGTTTCTTATGTGGGCCAAATTTGGCCAATAGTAACTACTCTAATGGATGACCAAAGAGTGAAAATTGGTACCAAGATTTGGAAATAGAAGGTGAACCCCCATGTTGAACATAGTGATAAACAAGGCAATTCTCTAATAATAATTGAGAAAATTAAAATCCATTGATGTAGCATTAGTAATTAAATTGAGAAAAGTTATACCCTAACCAAAGTCATCATAAACACCTCAAATAGAAAGAACAAAGGTGCTATAAATTAATATTTAAGTGAAAGGTCATCTAGATATCAAAATTATAATAAAGTCACCATACACCTTATATTTATTGGTCTCTAAACCTCATGTATCAAACAAAAAATATTAGATCAAAATAAATCTGAGTGTTAAAAAATATGTATATGTTAAGTTTCTTCCTTAGAAAGGGTGATTTCAACAACCTCCATCATAGGCTTTTTGACTTGTTTGGTATTGGAACAAGGCCAAAAGTGAAACCAAAATCAGTGATATTAGGGATATAGATGCTTGGATAGTAGTAGAGAAATGTTCAAGCCTTCCTTTCTTAGCTAAAATTCTATAAAATCCATACCCTTTTAGAAACATTTTTAATGTCCTAGATGTACCTGATCTTACTAAATTTATCCATTCCATCACCAATGCAAAAAATGACCTCGAAAGAAATTAGAGCCTAATATATTACTTATTGGAAAAGACTTGAGAAATTTTCATAATCAAAGTGTATCAGATAGAGTTGGGCTTGCTTATCTCTATGTTTAATATTGGATGATTGTAGTATGGGTTCTAAATGCTAGGGCAACATTTTCCATGCAAAGTAACCATTTTTTGTGGCTAACACACCACTTATTCAAAGAATAGGCCCCCTATAAAAAATGATCAATTCAAAGTCCTTATATTTTAGGTCCCTTTTCAATTTGCATCTTTATATGAAAATCCTCAAATTTATGTATTACCCTAGCTAATCAGGTATCTAACATACCTCAAAATGATAATTTGGTATCCATTAAAGACCCTTATATCCTTTTATATTTGAGTAAAATAAAATCCTTGTTACATCCTGATAATAACAAACTATCATAATTAGAATATTTTTATTATGCTAATTGTTTTTCATAGATTTGGACTTGTATTAAGGTTCCTATATTCTTAGTTGCCCAGAGTCTCACCTATGAAGTCCTACTTGGTACCTCATAAAGCTTCATTGGAAGGTAGGTGAATATTGAATTGATTACATGGCTTCCTTTTTTACTTATTATTTTTTCATGAATTTATACATAAATAATGATAGAATGAGGAAGTACCACATGTATCTCATTGTTAAATCTATTTATCTCTAGGACCTATCAATGATTTTAGATCCCAAAAGAACATGGCTAATAAAGTTATTAGAGTATTAGATGTGCCATTCTATTAACCTATCAGATATGTTAGATCTTAAGAAAGACTGAATGAATGAAGATGTACCATGTGGATATTTTGAGTTGTCAGTTTCCTAGACATGTCAAAGCTCAAGAGAGCCTTTTGAATTAAGGCATGCCATGTGGATCCTATCAGAGATATTAATCTCTTAAACCTATCGAAATTTTTAGATCCTTGTAGAACTTTACAAAATTAAGATGTACCATATGGATCCTATAAGAAATGTCAATCTCCCAAACCTGTCAGAGATGTTAGAGCCTGGTAGAACTCAACATATCAGACCATACCATATGACCCTTATGTATAAATTAATAAAAAAGTCCCAAGATCCATATGGTGGGTATAAATAAGCAAATTTAGATCCAAATAAAAATTATAAGATGCCACATGTCACCTCATTCCTCTAACTAGCGATTCCTACTCCTGAACATGTAAAAAATGAGTTACTAGTTTATGCCTAACTATTATCATTTATAGGCAGGGCTAATTAGTGATGGACAAGTGGCACAAGTTAAAATATATAAGATACCACATGGGTAATATAGACATGTTCCTACCACACTCTCCACATTAAATAAATGGGTAACTAGGCCCTAATTAGACAATTCAAAACACCCTTTTGTACTCTTCAAATCTATTAGGCAACATGTATTTCAAATCTCTAAGTTTAATTATAGATCAAGAAATAAATGATAGGATCAATCTAAAATTCATCTTAGAATTCATGATATGTGAGTCACCAAGCGTTGTCAATGTAGGAGATATTTAAGTATCCTTATAAGTTCTCAATTATAAACTCTTTTATCATTATTATTCCCATATTCTAAGTATTTTCTTCTTCACTTTCATGTCATTCCTATGCCCCCATGCTCTCCTTAATTAGAATTCACTATAATAGAGATCTACCCATTTACTACTATGGTTGATTCATCCTATAACCCCAAGGTTGAGCCTGAATATAGGGGCACCACCTTCCCTTAGGGCTTAACTCACTTCAAACATTACAATGACATATTTAAAGTAATTAAAATTATGCTATAGTTGAATTCTAGTGACAAGGAGGAGGAGGAGGCTGAGTTCCAAGATACCTTTAGGGCATACAAGAAGTGTGGGTTACATAAAATACAACAAAACCAAAAATATTCCCATATGTAGACCTCTTTAACAAATTTTAACTCACTACCAAATGAGTATAGGATTGTGTTCATAATCTTGTGTGTTATATGGGATCTTGGCATAAGACCACATATATTTTGGGGAGTGTATTCAAGGCCTAATCCCAAAATACATAGTCTCTTGTGATATAGCCATAGTTGATACATGGACCAATAATATCAAATGTAAAATATATTGAGGGACTAGGTAGAAAACCTAGATGTCAAATGGGTTAAAAAGGTAGACATAAACTCTTAAACTATCTACACTTTCAAGGAAGGGATTTTTGTGTGGATGATTCTACTAGATCAACTATTCAAGGTGATTGATTGTGTACACATCAATCTATTATGGGTGCCTTTATTTGCATATAGTCCTCAAAGGTGATCATGTCATAAACCTTAGAGGCATGATCAACTTCAACCTTATCAAGGCAGTATTAGATGCTCAGGGTGGAGGTAATTTATATATGATGAGCTACTTGGTGGATGTAGTTTGTGCCACCATTATATTTAAGCTGTTTATCTTTCCACCATAGGTTCCTAGAGGTACATTAGTCTATATAGTTTATTATAAACTATATGGCCACTATTATTGGAATCACATATGGGAGATTTATGAGTCCTTTTATCTAGTGGTCTATATGGCCATCAATGAGGCAACCATACCTCATATATTCAATGAAATTAGGTAGTGTCTCACCTCATAGGTGATTACTAGTACTATAGGGATGGTACCATCATACACATATCCAATTCCCTTAAACCCCCACTTCACTTAGCATACTAAGTTTTAGACTGGTTAGTAGATCAAGATATTACCTATAAAATGATTAAGGGCATCTTTGGTCACTAAATCATCTACCAATATAAGGCCTTCCTAGACTTTACCATCACCATCAAGAATCATGTATATAAAAATCTTCCCCCATTATAGATGATGGTTAAAAGTAAGGATTCATATGCCCTAGGTAGGGAATAACATAGAGATTGGGACCCCCATGACATGATCAATTTCCATGTAAGGAGGTATCAATATAAACTCAACATCAATCATGGCCATATTCCTAGTAAGGAATATGAGGTCTAAATCAACCCTATAGATGACAAAGAGGTGATTGTCTGACCCAAGGATAAAAATAAGGGAAATTAGGTTTATCTTGGGCCATCCACCTAGAGTGGCCCTACCTCCTGTACATCAACTAAGGCCAAGAAATAAATTAAATAAAATCCTCATCAAATTTTAATAAGGATATTATAGGGATTACCAGCCCCTTCTCCTCCCCAGCCTTCTACTTTAGCTCTGCCACCTCATGTGGTTTTAGTTACTCAACTAGTTGCTATGTAAGTTCTCTAGTTTAATATTAGTAATAACCAAAAGGTGATCCATAAGCATTAAAAATGTAAAAATTTATTATAAATCCCTTCCCCTACTCCCAATATTCCCTATTAACCTAGTGGATCACCCCTAGTTTCCCATTCCCATAACGACCCACTTAGGTGGTTCCTCCCCTCTTTCTTATTTCACCCCATATGTAGTTCACCTAAGTGACTCTATATTCAAATATGAAAATTATCCTAACATTAAAATTTACCTCTACCTAGTCCATTCCATCCATAGGGATATTAATAACACCTTTGTTGGTTCTTCCTCAGGTTTAGCCACCTCCAAGTGCTCATTCTTTAATAATTCTAGCTGCAAACACAATAATAATTACACCTATGTGAATTTTTCAATTATCCCATACCATTTCAGTGGTTCATGTAGTCAATAATCAAACTCCTCAATCAGTCCTTGTTGCCTCTACTAATATAACTCCTTCCACTATAATAATGTAGGCTAATCTAGGAAAAAGGCCCAAGAAAAAGAAAAAAGTAACTCTTTTTCTTCAACACCATGTTGTTCCCATATCATTCCAAATTCTTCCTTTTCCATTATCCTGGGTGCCTAGGTATTTTGATTTAATCAACCAATTTACTCTTTCCTATTGAATGCCTCTTTCCATGGTGTCATTAACCTATAGGTCAATTTGACCTAGAGCTAGTGGTAGGCCAAAATGTTTCCATGTGCTTCCCATTTCATCTTGCCTCCTTATTCCCCCATTTATCCTCTATTTATCTCCTCCTTCATTCCCTCCACTTAATCCATTCATCTTCCACCTAGGCCTCTATCTATCAACTCCATCTCTACCACCCCACAAAAACCCCCTTTTACCTTGAGAGTAGCCACAATGTTACACACACCTAAAATGATTATGAAGGGATACCTAAAAGTGTAATGGGAGTTTGATAGGGATTTAGGGGAAATGAGGAGGATCCTCACATAGAAATTCATTCAAAGAGAAGACCCTATAGTTTTTTAGACTCAAAAAACCCTCTTCTCACTCACTAGAGTAAGAACATTAATAAAAGAAGAGAGAGTGGTTGAGGATCCAGTCTTTATGTTCTGATCCATGCAGTATATGTGTGAGAAGCTCATGGAAGACATGAAAGAGAAGTTTTGAGTTACTAAGGCACAATTGAAGAGCACATATCTTATTTAATTGATTAGGTGGGTCAAGGAGGCCCTCATACAACTCTTCTTAGCTCTTTATGAAGTGGTATAAAGACTGACCCAAAGAAAGGAACATCTCCAATGGGCCCAAGTATACTTAAAAAGGATTGATCTTATGAAAAAAAGTGCAAAAATATCACTATGGTTATCCACAAGGGTATGTTCCCAAAGCTAAAACTTATGCCTACCTCAAACCTAAGCCTTTATTAGACTTGTGCTAGGATAATGAGGGATTCAATTGAAGAATGGTTATCCTTAGCACATATAGTAATGGGGAATTTGAAAAAGAGAAGGTAAAGGATGTTGACCTATTTTAGGGAGGTAAAAATCACTATGTTATTCCACTTGTATGGTACCCTACTTTATAGAGGTGAGTTTGGAGTTGACTTGGATCATTTTGACTAGGTCATGAAGAGAAAAGTGGAAAAAACCAACAAAACTAGAGCCAAAGTAGTTTTAGAACTATCAACTCAATCTACTCAATTATCAACCATATCTCAAAAGTGGAAGTATCCCTAGAGGCTCCATTATAAATACATTAATGACTATTAACCCAATTAGATATGATATTTTGGGAGCCACCTATGAACTTGGAAAATATAGATTGAGAGTTTAACCTAGTGATAGTTACACTGGTGGCCAAAGAGGCACACCTCAAGTAGTTGGGAGGTGGTCCTTCTCTAGATCATCAATGGATCAATTGAGTGCCCCTTGAGGCATATTTTGGTAGAGTGGAGAATATTTTATTCATTTTGAATCTTGGTAGTTATAACAACCTTGAGTGGCCATTGTGGCCAAGGATGAGAATCTCGTGCTACTTGGATGTGAGCCCCATCCTCTATATATTGTAAACTAAAATAACTTGTACCAATCAATAATTTGTGTAAAGAAACTCTATTTAAAATTTTAATATAATGATTTTATTTTTCTTAACCTACTTCTCTACTCATGGAATGTGCTCCATTATTTCTTAGAATCTCGTGATACTTGGAGCCATCCTCTATATATTGTAAACTACAATTGCTTATAATAGTCAATAATTTGTGTAAAGAAACTTTATTAAAAATATAATAGAATGATTTTATTTGTTTTAACCTAGTTCTTTGCTCATGGAATGTGGTCCATTGTTTCTAAGTTTAAAGTCAATATTTATGCAAGAGAAGTGATTATGTTTTTATGTTACATAGATGAATATGGTATTAAATTTTGTATTTTCTAGTCTAACACCTTGTATGTTCCTTTCTATCTTTTTGTGAAGAATTTATGCTTTATATACTTTCAATTATAAAGTGTTTCAAAGAATTTGTGTGTTAATTTCTATAAATATTTTAAGTGTTCACATTTTATAGAGGACCTAAAAGTGAAATATTCTTATTGGTGTCCCTCTAAAATTTTTCCCACTGAGTGGTTAAAGTTTTTGCAAATGCTGAACTAGGCACATAGTTGTATAACTCTGACTTGGCATGTTTTCGTTTTTAGGCACTATCATTCTCTAAATTAGAAAACCCATTTTATACCTTACCATTTTCCCCCATTTCATGTTTATTTTATAAGTAAAATTTTAGGGTGTGGAGCTAAAAGCTTCAACTGTTGCAAACATGGAGGAGGTTGCTAAGTTCCAGGGAGACCAACGTCGGTAGAGTATAGTGTAGAGAGAAATTGACATCGGCAGGTGTGAACTAAAAGACAACCGGCATTGGCAGGAGGTCAACCGACATCGATCACCTCCAGGTAGATAGGGACTGATGTTGATCGCCTATGGTGGTTCCAGAACTATTCATTGCATGGACAATTAGTTTGTTGAACTGAGAGTTTGCATGTAAAGGCTAATTATAGTCTTGAGTTGCGTGTCTAATTATTTTAATTAAGAATGTCTAATTATTGTATACATGAGATCTATATAATATACTCATGGGTTGTATTGTAAAAGTGTGCTAGAAAGCCATTGAGCTTGAAGAGAGAGCTAGAGTAGATCCTCCTAGTTCCAAAGGGGTGCTGAGTGTGTATGATCAGGGAGAGTTGTAAGTTGTGCAAGTTCTACTAGGAGATCCACCAGGGTACTGGTTAAAGAATCATAAGGACTTGGTGAGGCAAGGACAAGGGTTCTTCAAGGGTGTAGAGATATCTACATGGTAAGTAAGGTCTATTGATTTGTAGGTGGCAGCAAGGAAAGGGAGATCTACTTGGAGTATGGTTGTATACTTGGTGTACTAGCAACATTGTTATTGACTGGTGGCGGTGAACACCAAATCTATATTTGAGTTGTGTGTTGGGACAGTGAGAGAGAGGGAAGAAGTCCTTGAGGTGTGGCAAGCCTTAGAGGTGGAAGAAGAAGTGGCATCTTCTTTATTGTATTTTCTTCTGAGTGATTATTAATACAATTGTGTATTGTCTCTCATATCCTGTGTTGTTTCATATTTCTAGTTACTTATCATTCTAGTTGAATTCCGTGTTTAGTTGCTAATACAAGAGGTAATCATATATACTCTTATTGAGGAGAGTAGGATCCCGACAATTGGTATCAAAGCTTTTGGTTGGGTTGACTAATAGGTGGTTCATATCTGGTTAGTGTTTGTTGATTACAGGTTACTCACAGGGGTTTCTGATTGAGTGGAAGTATAGCAATGGTAGAAGAAAGTAAGCTACGAATGGAGAAACTAAATAGCATGAATGGTCTGATTGATGGAAAGAAAGAGCAGGTAAAAGAAGATTGTTGGTCGGTAGAAGATCAACATGAAGGAACTGTAGATGCAGATGTTGTAGGTATTATTGCATAAGACACTCTGGTATGTTTCTTGGATAAAGTAGAATCCTATTTTATGGATTCTATTACGTCTTTCCATGCAACCCAAAATAGAGAATATTTTCATGAGTATGTCCAGGGAGACTTTGGAGAGATTTATTTGGGGGTTGGTGAGCCTTGTCAGATTGTTGACAAAGGGGAAGTGAAGCTGAAATTGCAGACAGATAACACATAGGTGTTGAATGAGGTCATGCAGGTACCAGTCTTGGAGATGAGTTTAATTTCTTTAGGAAAGTTAGGTGATGAGAGATACACAGTAACTCTCACAGTGGATGCACTTGAATTAGACGGTGGTAAGAAAGTAGGTATCCTTTATCTATCTACTTATATTACTAATTCACCTTCTGTTGTAGAGATGTGGCTTTGTAGGCTTGGTTACATATGTAAGAAGGGAATGCATGTTCTTAAGTGGAAGACAGATATCTTTGATAAACTTAAGAACTGGAAAGCCTTGGTGTTCATGGAGGAGATGACAGATAGAGATCAGCTGAGGGGACTAAATTATTCTGAGCAGGGCTGTGATAATTTGAATAGGGTTTTGACCCAAAAGGTGAGCTCGTAGGTAAAAATTCATCACTCATAGGAGAACACAGTTACCAGCATTGGTCAAGAGGAACTGACGTTGAACAGACAGGCACCGACATCGGTCATGTGCAAATCAATAGAGTCAGTGGTGTCAAGCAGAAGGAACTGACATCGGTCATACAAGAACTGACATCAGCAAGGGGTACACTGGCGTCGGTTAGGAAACTGATGTTGGCAGATAGGGTTAGTCGTAGGGAATTGATGTCGGTCAGGTGCAGATTGGGAGATGGCCGAGATCGGTCACTGGAACGGATGTTGGGCAGACAACAAGCTGTCAAAGAGTCTCAAATGCCCACATGGAGGTTAGAAAGGGTAAGTGAACCTCATATTCATTGTTCACCTTATTTATATTACTTATTGCTTACTGATGGTCAAGAACAAGGAAGATGTGAAGAGGCAATGCAGGTAGAATCCAGAAATAGTGGGAACTTGGCATGGATGAGGAGTGTGAGTCCTTGGAGAAGAACCAAATAGGAGTTTTTTGGTGGAGTTGTTAGCTAGAAGAAAGCACTAGATGAGGGATGGATTCCCAAGTTAAAGAAGAGAGTGGATGGATATGTGAGACAGAAGGCCAGGGTATATGGTCTTGAGGAAGCTGCAAGATAGTGGTACAAGTTTGACAGGTGGATGACAAGCAGGGGGCTTTAGTCAATGTTAGTGTAACTATTGTGTTTGTCTTACCAGGTGGATGATGAGTCGCGACATTATCCTGTTACTGTATGTGGGTGATATGCTAGTAGGTTCATACATACAAGGTTTTGCTGAGCTAAAGGTAAGGTTAGTTCAGTGGCATGTCATGAGGAATTTGGAGCAGCAAAATTCTTTGGCATAAGAGACATGGAAGATCATAGGTTGATCTCCAGTGGGAGCTGATGTGAAGAAGGTGTTGGCAGGGTTCAAGACACAGGTTGCAGAACCAGTAAGCACACCAAGGGCTAGACAGTTCAACTTGAGATTAGAACAGTGTTTAAAATCATATAAGGTCTAGTGTAGGCCTGAGTTTTCCCAAGCAATGGGAGTTGTTAGAGAGTTTGGAGCCAATTCAGGGAAGGTGGATTCTCAAGTATTTGAGAGGGACCAGCAGCAGGTTAACATGTTATGCAGGGTGAAGGTCTTCATTACATGGATTTGTAGGTTCAGATGTGGTAGGTTACTCAAATGATAGGAAAGGCATCACAGGGTGTGTGGTGGGTGGTCTTCAGGAGTGAGCTTGAAGAGGGATACAAGCCAGGAAACAAATTAGATGGTGTACAGGTATAGGTACAGTTGCAACTATTTATCTCCAAGTGGGAGATTGTTAGGGTGTGGAGCTAAAAGCTTCAACTATTGTAAACATGGAGGAGGTTTCTGAGTTCCAGGGAGACCGACATCGATAGAGTATAGTGCAGAGAGAAACTGACATCGGTAGGTGTGAACTAAAAGACAACCAGCATTGGTAAGAGGTCAGCCGACGTCGATCACCTCTAGGTAGACATGGATCGACATCGGTCACCTATGGTGGTTTCAGAACTATTCATTGCATGGACAGTTAGTTCATTGAACTAAGAGTTTGCATGTAAAGGCTAATTATAGTCTTGAGTTACATGTCTAATTATTGTAATTAAGAATGTCTAATTATTGTATGCATGAGATCTATATAATAGACTCATGGGCTGTATTGTAAAAGTGTGCTAGAAAGCCATTGAGCTTGAAGAGAGAGCTAGAGTAGCTCTTCCTAGTTCCAAAGGGGTGCTGAGTGTGTATGATTAGGGAGAGTTGCAGGTTGTGCAAGTTCTACTAGGAGATCCACCGGGGTACTGGTTGAAGAATCATAAGGACTTGGTGAGGCAAGGATAAGGGTTCTTCAAGGGTGTAGAGATATCTACATGGTAAGTAAGGTCTATTGATTTGTAGGTGGCAGCAAGGAAAGGGAGATCTACTTGGAGTACGGTTGTGTACTCGGTGTATTGGCAGCATTGTTATTGACTGGTGGAGGTGAACACCAACTCTATATTTGAGTTGTGTGTTGGGACCGTGAGAGAGAGGGAAGAAGTACTTGAGGTGTGGCAAGCCTTAGAGGTGGAAGAAGAAGTGGCATCTTCTTTATTGTATTTTATTCTGAGTGATTATTTATACAATTGTGTATTGTCTCTCATATCCTGTGTTGTTTCATATTTCTAGTTACTTATCATTCTGGTTAAATTTCATGTTTAGTTGCTAATAAAAGAGGTAATCATATATACTCTTATTGGGGAGAGTAATATCTTGACATAAAATTCTCTCCCTTATTTTATAAATAAATAAATCTTGGCATAACTAATATATTGAACAAGGGTTCTTCAGATTGTAATGAATTCTAAGTGTAACCACATATACATTGAGCCTCTAGTGGTAACAACAACTACTCTCTAAGTAGAATAATGTTAAATTGCTCAATCCTTAGATGGAACCAACATTAATCCTCAAATTAATGATGGGATATGTTTATCCCATGTATTATCTCTCACTTTCCTCTTCTGGGACACTCAATCTCATGAGTACCTTTGGACATAAGGATCTTGAGATCGACAACAAATTATTATAAATGTCCCTTTGATACTCATCAGGTCTTGTCTAATATACAATAATGATTTATTTATATACACAAATTTTATTCTAATCAATAATGAATTCCTTCCCCTCCATAATAATTCTTTAGTCAAAAGAAATAACTTCCTCCTATGTAGCAACACATTTCCATTCCATGTTCCAATCATAATCAATACCAATTTACTCTTAACAAATCAAATCCCAATCAATACCAAATTCCCCCTAAGTAATTTAATTATGGTAACATAACTATTAATTATAATAAGTTCATATAAAGAGTTACCACCAATCCATCTAATTCAAAAATTCATTCCCAGTCATACAATCCCCCACATAATTCTCAAAATACTTTCTGTTCTTGGGAATTGAAGGATATTAAGGATGCAATAACAATATTACAATCTAGGAGTTAAGGTCAAAAAAATAAATTGGATCACATATGTTTATATCCATTTTATTCAAGCATTTTCCAGACACCTTTCTAGATCATTTTGAGATTCCTAAATCTGACAAGTATAAAGGAAAAGGTGACCCAAGAGAGAACATAAGCCTATTTTTATTACCTATCAATAATTAAGCTTTGACACCAATTTCCTACTTAACTTATTTTTAAGGAGTTTGATTAGGACTACTATAGAATGGATTACTCACCTCCTAAATCATTCTATCACAAATTTTGATGATTTATCAAAAAAGTTTATTAAACACATTTCATATAAAATTAAACATGAGTTGACAATGGTTGACCTATGTGTTATAAAACAATGAGGTCATTGTTTTGCTATTTATACTCAAAGATGGTGATCATTGGCTCATATATTTCCACATACACTTATTGATATTGAGTTAATGAATATATTCATGACAAATTTAAACTCAAAATTAACTATTAACCTTAAATTACAATGTCTAGATAATTTTGATGATTCCATTACTAAAGGTGTCTAAAAATATAAGGCTCTCATTGATAAAGGATTGATAAAAATTTATTCACCAAATCAATCTCAACATCAAACTCAAAACTAGAATTAGAACCAAATTTCAAGTTCAAATCCAACAAGTGTAATAGAGAAGCCAAAACATTTTAATCTCAATAAGAATATGGTTGGTAATGGAATTAAAGAAGCAAGAAATATCCACATGATGTATTTTACACTAGTACAAAAGCTTTCTTAGCCATAATTACTTACTTTTCAAAGGTAGCCTCATCCAAGGAATTAGTTCAAAGAACACCATTTGCTATTTTGGGAGAGCCCATTGATAATGTATTTCACAAGCTACTTGATACAAATACGATTAGTTGGCCAAATACCAAACCCTTAAATGAAATCTAACCTATGTTAAAGGTAAAATTATTGAGTGGGGGGGTGATTAGTGAGCCCAAATATTTCAATTTCAATTTCATTCCTTTAAACTATTAACCAATCAACATTTATCAACTTGATAAGGTAACATTAATATGAGATCTCATTCATTCAATGCATACAAAATATCAAACACATAAGACATAGTTCCTGTGGAAAACCCTCATGGGGATTAAAAACCACTGTCAAGCCTACAACACATATGGATAATATCCTATAATAAATTACAAACAAGAGACTAGTTAACTCCTTTATACCATCAAACCTTGGTCATATCCTCTTGATCAAAGGTATTTAGTGAAACACCTATTTCACAAGGAACAACTACCCCTAAGGAAGATCAACTTATTTAGACCATATTTTGAACACTTCCACCTTAGAATTAATGTCTTCAACACGTAATGATGGATCTTTATTTATCACTCTTCACCTTCAATATTTCACTCAATACTCCATGTTGGCCAAAGCAAATTATATACTTGTATCGACACATAAAGATAAATTAGGACACATTACATATCCAAACTAACCCCACTCTCCAACTCTTCACTCCAACTCACTTTATTAGACCTACAATAATTTTTTCACCATAATAGAAATATGACCATGAGGTCAATCACACAGACCATACTCTGATCTGCCCAAAAATTAACCTCCAAACTCACACAAACATCACCTATCCTTTTCTCATATTTTAAAGCATCAAAATTGTTATGACATAGTTATATGACCTAAAATTTATACACATAATCATGAACCAACTCTGCTAATCAACCCATCCACTAGGCACACTTACTCTCTTTGCTCTTTAACTCTTCACTCTACTCAACTCACACAAGCCTCTTTACTCATCTTCAACCTACAAGAGCATTATTATTCCATTAGAATTATGGCTTACTTATTATACACACAATCTTCAATATTCTGTACTCATCAACTTAACCATTGGGCACACTTAGTCTCCTCTTTTCTTTGCTTTAATGAATATTTTCCACACTCAATCCTCTATAAATATCTCTCTTAAATTATTCAAATCAAAATCTTTGATTTCACTATTTATAGATCATTCATGATCATCACCATCTTGGTCAGCCATTAGATATGACTTAACCTCTTAAGGCATCTATCTCATCGAGACAAAATTCAAAACAATCTTCATAGTTTGGCCATAGCATTTATGGGTCACCCTTAAGTAGCTACACCTTTTAATAAGGCCCTTATAGCTATTATAGGTCTCATGGAGACCTATTCACCCATTTAGCACATTAATGAGTAAGAAAAGAACATAAGACTACTTTAAAAAAACATAACTCCACACCACATGATCCCTTAGTCATCCTCAAATGCTTACAATCATTATTACACTCTTATGTGTAAGCTCAATCAACATTATATGCACACAGTCACCATAAATGAATACACAATCAACTTCTAATCCTTTGTTCATACAACATATGATTTTTCAAACCTTCATAATACACACATAATATCCTTATAGAGTTTACAACACTCCCATATATCTAATACATCAAGAGATATCAAAACAAGCTCAAATAATCTTTTCAAATCACTTATAGTCCATGCATGAACACGTAGTCAACTTTTAACCTTCATAAATATGTCCATATACACTTTCAAATCTTCAAATACATATTTCTAGATGCATCTTGGATTCCTCTACATATTTAATTTTTAATTCACTATTAAATTTTACCTGGATCAAAAGTTATGGCCCAAAAACCAGACATTGGTCTTTCCTTCATAATTTCAAATATTCAAATGTAAATGGTCACAATTAAACTTTGAACACTATGATCACTTCTCATGTCCTCTTATATTTAGATCAATCTCACACCTTGATCTTCTCCTAACTTTAATGCATAGGCACCAATGCTCAAACATTAAACCTTAGTCACTTTGACCTCATCTTGTGCAATCTTGAAACTTTGACTCAATTCTCTCCATCAATATTCTATACATAGCTTAGTCTATAAAAATGATAAACAACTATCACTTTGACCTCTTAACTTTAGTGTAACTAAACTAGGCACAAAACTAAACAAAACCATATGATCAAATTCTCTTGAAATTTCCACATGTGTGAGATATAACTTCATAAATATTATTACCCAGTTGTTTCTTACTCATGCAAATTTGGTTGAGTATGGGAAAACATTGTCAAAATTCTTGGAAGCCCAAATTTTCACCCACATATATTTGAATACATTTAGGTGTATGACCTAAGATTTAGTGCATAGAAACTAGGGACTAATGTGATCATAACCATATGACCAACTCTCACTAACTCATCTACATATGTCAATGGTGATGTCATGAAACTACCTACTCATATTTTCTACCAATAGACCCATACTATCTAGATGAAAATTATGAACTAATAGATGAAATACACTCATCACACAAGCTTTCCAATCATCCTTGACCACTGATATGACCCATTACACATGCTCAATAATTTAGACTTATCCCTGAACATCTCTAACCATGACAAAATAGAAGATCAACCAAGATAACTTCATGCACACTAAGATAATCACATTACACAATTTATCATTATCATTTAGGCTATACAATCACTTCATCCACTCACTAGGACACCTCTATGACATCACCATGACATCACTAACAAATTTCCAATAATCTCCCCCTTTGTCATTGATGCTAACAAACATCATATATAGCAATATACAACTCACCTTCTCTCTCTTCAAGCACTCCCACAATTAGAACTTTCTCCCCTTTTGAAAAAATGATAAAGTGGGAAAAAATTGATCTTTAGGACCTAAAAAGACCATAAATATGAAAAAAACATCTTAGAAAGATGATACAAACTCCCCCTTACCTTTAGCCTTCTTCTGCTTGCCTTGACAACTTCCTCTTGTTCCATACCAATAGTCTCTTCAACAAAGAACTACAATCAATGAAGAAAGAAAAAAACCCCATAGAAATCTGATAAAACACATTAAAAAACATCTAAGAGGGACTCCCCCTAAGAACTTAAAGAGATTTCATCACTTGAGCATCTTTAGATCTCCACACACCATTATAAACCACCACACATAATTTATAGACTTCTCTCTTACGCTACCATAAGGACCATAAAAAAAACTTCATACCACTCACCAAATAGGAAAAATTCTCTCAATAAACCTAAGAATCTCCATGAAACAAACACATCTTTCTGTTTTGGAGTAACTGAGCGAAAATCACTCTTCTTCACACTAGGCCTGTCTTAAACTCCTTGTATCCCTACTTGGAACATATAGAGCCCACACCTTTCATTATATATATCTTCAAGACCTAAAAATTCATATGTATAACACTATCATATTCCCCCTAAAGGACACCAATTTTAAATATCTATCCCATCTTCTTCAATAAACTTCCTTCATAAACCAACTATCTAATTAGGTCACCAAATTGATAAAAACATGAATAAATTGAGCACCAAAAACCTTAAAATCTTTATGAACCTTGATTTGAAAACTAATTTGGACCATTAAACCTATTAATAATCCTTATACCTCAACTCATAAGGTAGACCACTTTTTTAACAGAGTCTAAAACCCTAGAATATTAAAACAAACAAGGTCAACATAGTACATCTCAATCAACATCCACCTCTAAAAACTCTTATACACCTAGATACAACCAACACACACTTTTAGACCAATATTTGAGATTCCAAACCATTGGGAACATTGAATTCTTATAACCCATTTTAGGACCTGTATACTCGTAAGCACAAACTGGGAGAACTGAGAGCTAATAAAAATTTCAAATTTTACTTCAGCATACCTTCACATCATAAAAACACCTAGAGAACATCACAAAATAAGTGCACATACCTTTATAATAATAAAAATATTCTTGACATTCATCAAACTTGTTATGCCATCAGAAACACCCATTCTAACACTATAGAAACTATATACCCAAAAACACATGCTTCTCTTCTAAAAGGAGTCTCTTAATAAGCATTAACAAAGACACTTCACACATTATCCTCCTCACATAATGCACATCTTCAAGCCACTACACTTCTATAGCAAACACAACTATTCAACAAGCCTTTAATAGGCTTAGCAAGATCTAGAACATAAGTCTAGAAGACAAGCCTTCAACTTATAGGCTTACCTGGCATCTACCACAAACTGATATGCAAATAGATATTTGAAACCCACTTTCATACTATATCATCCAAACCATGACAAACAAGATAACTCTTTCTCAAGATAGGACCACTGAGATTCTTCACAAGCTTCTTTTCTCCAAGAAATACATATATTAAAATAATGCATAAACATACCTTATTTTCATACCTTCTTATTAAATAAAATCTGACAGCTACCTAGCTTCCTCTGACTAACAAGTGTCTCCTTGAAGCCTAGAGAGAGACTCCCTTTTTTACATAGTGAGACTAAAAGTATCAAAACTCTAGAGAATCCCATATATCTATATCTTTTTTTGACTTGTAGTCCATTTTGAATTTGAAATGATACTTGACTCCATTATTTTCTTTAGATTTATCAGTAGAAGTAGACAACATAAATTCTTATCTTCCCTTCATATCTAATCTTTTTTCCACCTTGGAAAACAATCCATCAAGACTCTTGGACTCCAGAGGGTTAGTATTCTTAGTCTTTACTTTTTTAGGTCTCTATATCATAGTTTGAATCTTCTTGTCTTCTATATCCATCTTACCTACTTGATCCTTGAGCTTATTCTAATTTTCAACATAGCCTTCTAGAGCAAATTTCTTATCAACCTTATTATTGGAAGAATTGGCAATGATTACCTTTTGGTATCCATACCTAAGTTTGTCCTTTTTTAGACCTTTTAGGAGCATTATATACTTTGACATACCCTGAATACCTCTTAACACCATTTGGGTAGATTCTAGAAATATTTCTACTTTTATGACAACTGAGACAAATAACATCATCCATGCCTTTTGATAGATTTGAACTATGATCACTATTTGGCTAAAAAATCCTTCTATCATAGCTCCATGAATGTCCATACTTGACTGAATTCATTACATAGTCCTTATCTCTATGGCCATACTTATTACATGTATAATAATGACCATGAAATAAACTAGAATTTGGTTGTCTAACTAGTCTTATTTCATTACTCTTGACCTGATCTAACTTATTTTGATCTTCTTCAAGATTGCTTATCTTGAAAAAAAAAATTCATGCTCATCCATCAATGAACTTAGCTTGGTTTCCAATTGAATGTTCTCATCTTTGTTATCTCTTACACTTGAAATTAAAATCATTAATTGACCTTTGAGAACTTAGTCTCCTTATCACTCTTAGCTTCTTTAGCTATGTCATCATTTATTCTACATGCTTGCTCTATCAAAATTCCCTCAAGAGAACTAAATTTTACTTCAAGACCTTTTATCATATTTCTCATCTTATGATTCTTCTTTTTTTACTCCTTTAGTTCACCAAGTGCACCCATGAGCTCAACTTCTAGATCAACTTCTTCTTCATTATCATGGAAACTTCTTCATCACATAATATCTTTTTCTTTTGAATAACATTCCTCTTTTTAACTCAAACTTGTCTTAGAATCTTCTAACTGATCCTTGAGGTTATTTATAACCTTCTCATCCTCTTTAGCATCTTTCTTCAAAGTACATATATGTTTTTCAAGTACATTGATCACAACCATCCACTATTGATTTTCTTACTTCAACTAATTAGCCATATTTGTACCTACTTAGGATCACTTTCAAGATATTAGGATTACTCCTAAGGACCCGTTATGATACTAATTATTAGAGGTAAAATCATTGAGAGGGGGTGAATCAATGATCCCAGATATTTTTATTTCAATTGCTATCATTTAAACTATTAACCAATCAACATATATCAACTTGATCAAGTAACATTAACAAGAGATATAATTCATTCAATGCATATATAAGATCAAACACATAACACATAGTTCTTGTATGAAACCCTCATGGGGAATAAAACCCTCTCTTAAGCCTACAACACAAATGGACTACTCTCCTATAATAAATTATAGACAAGAGATTGGTTAACTCCTTTAGAACAACAAACCTTAATCATATCCTCCTAACCAAAGGTATTTAGTGAAACACCTATTTCATAATGAGAAACTACCCGTAAGAAAGATCAAATCATTTATACCTTCCTTTGAACACTTCCACATTAGGACTGATGTCTTCAACACTTGATGATGGATCTCTATTTATCACTCTTCACCTTCACCCTTTCACTTAATACTTCTTATTTGTCAAAGAAAATTGCATACTTATACCAACACACAGAGACCAATTAGGACACATTACATATCCCAACTAACCCCACTCTCTAACTCTTCACTCACACTCACTTAATCACACTTGTAATAATTATGTCTCCACAATAGTAATCTGACCATGAGGTTAGTCACATAGACCATACTCTGATCTACCTCAAAAATCAGCTTCGAGGCTCACACAAACATCACCTATCCTTCACTCACACTTCAAAGCATCAAACCTAAAAGAGCACTTTATATGACATATAAATATGACCTACAAGTCATACACACAATCATGAACCTACTTTGCTCATCAACCCATCCACTGGACACACTTCCTCTCTTTGCTCCTCAACTCTTCACTCTACTCAAATTGCACAAGCCTCTTTGATCATCTTCAACCTACAAAAGAACTATTCTACCATCAAAATTACCTACTGGTTATACACATAGTCCTTAATCTACTTTTCTTATCAACCCAACCATTGGTCATACTTAGTTTTATGTTTTCTTTGCCTCAATGAACATTTTCCACACTCAAGCCTTTACAAATCTCTCTCTTAAAGTCTCAAAATTACCATATTTGATTTCACTATTTAGAGAGAATTCATGATCATCACCATCTTGGTTATCCATTAGACATGGCTTAACCTTTAAGGCAAATATCTTATTGAGACATAATTCAAAACAATCTTCATAGGTCAACCATAGCATCTATATTTCACCCTTAAGCATATACACCTTTTAATAAGGCCCTTGTATCTCTTATAGGTTTCATGGAGACCTATTCACCCATTTATCATAGCAATAAGAAAAACAAGAACATATGACAACTTTCAAAAAACATAGGTCCATACTACGTATCCCCTTAGTCATCCTCAAATGCTTACAGTCATCATTACACTCTTTTATGCAAGCTCAATCAACATTTTATGTACATAGTCACCCTAAATGAATACATATTTGAATTATAATGCACATAAAGCATCCTTATGGAGTCTAAAACACTCCCATATTGATAATTCATCAAGAGATATCGAAACAATATCAAAACAAGCTCAAACAATCTTCTCGAATTACTTAGAGTCGATGCATGAACACACAATCAACTTTGAATCTTCATAAATATGACTATACAAAATTTTAGATATTCCAATCCATATTTCTAGATGTGCCTTGGATTACTCTATGTATTTACTTTTTACTACACTATCAAATTATACTTAGATCAAAATTTAATGCCCAAAAAATAGACACTGGTCTTTCCTTCATAATTTCAAATATTCAAATGCAAATGGCCATAGTTAAACTTCAAACACTATGCTAACATCTTGTGTCCTCTCAGATTTGGATTAATATTGCATCATTGATCTTCTTTTAAATTTAATGCATAGGTGCCAATGCTCATACATCAAACCTCAGTCACTTTTACCTCATCTTGTACAATCTTGAAACTTTGACTAAATATGCTCTATCAATCTTATATATGTAGCTCAATCTATATCAATGCTAAACAACTATCACTTTGACCTCTTAACTTTAATACACACCATTTATCTTTATATATATGATCTCGCACTCACCATTGATCCTTGAAAGAAGCTTAATCTTTATCTCTTCTTAGCATTAAACATCATGCACTTATCCTTATCTCATTGCTTCTTGAAATCTTGGATCAATGTGCTCTATCAATCTTGATCAAACTTTAATTTTTGAAGAAATAACTATGGGAACCTTGATTATCTACTTGGAATGTCAACTTTGCACCTCTATATCTTTTTCTTCACTCAAGTTCATGTTCCAAAAATTGGACCATATGATTTCCTCATATAGGAGAATCCAACTATGTGTCAAAATAATCTTAAAACCCTCACACATGTGAGATATATCAAAATTAAAATGCCTTCTCAAAATATTATATCATACATCTAACTATGCTTAGAACTTGCTTAGAAAGCCAAATTTACACATGCATATCTGTTGACATGCTTCAACACATGTCCTAAAATTTACAAAAATCAACTAAGCATAAAAATAAACAAACCCATGTGATCACCTTCTCATAAAACATCCACACATGCGAGATATAACTACATGAATATGCTAACTTGGATCTTTCTTGCCTCATGCAAATTTGGCTAAGTATGGGAAAACATTGTCAAAATTCCTAGGAGCCCAAATTTATACCCATATATCTTTAAATGCATTTATGTGCATGACCTAAGATTTATTACATAGTAATATGGACTAATGTGAATACAATCATATGACCAAATCCCCCTGACTCATCCACATGTGGCAATGGTGACATCATCAAATTACCTACTTAGATTTTCTACCACTGAACCTAAACTATCTAGATGAAAACTATGGACTAATAGATGAAATCCACTCATCACACAAGATTTTTAATTATCTTTGACCATTGATAGGACCCATTATACATGCTCAATACTTCATACTCATCCCTAAACATCTCTAACCATGCCAAAATAGAAGATCAACCAAGCTAACTTCAAGCACACTAGGACAAACACATTGCACACTTTGTCATTGTCACTTAGGCTATCAAATCACTTCATCCACTCACCATGACACCTCCATGATATCACCATGACATCATTGAAAACTCTCTAATAATCTCCCCATTTTTCATTGATGTCAACAAACATCATATATATAAATATAAAGCTCACCTTCTCTCTTTTCAAGCACTCCCATAACAAGAACTTTATCCCTCTTTGACATAATGATAAAGTGGGCACCAACTGATCTTGAGGACTTGAAAAGACCATAAATAGTAAATAACCATCTTATAAAGGTGATACAAACTCCTCCTCACCTTGATCCTTCTTCTTCTTGCCTTGACAACATCCTCTTACTCCATGCCAACTCTCTCTTCAACTAAGCACTGCAATCAATAAAGAAAGAACACACAAAACCATATAAATATACTGGAACACATTAAAAAAAATCTGAGAGGTACTCCCCCTAAAAACCATGAACAATTTCATCACTTGAGTATCTTTAGATCTCCACACACCATTAGGAACCACCACACATACTTTATAGCCTTCTCTCTCAAGCTACGATAAGGACCATAAAAAAACTTCATGCCACTCACTAAATAGGAAAAATGCTCTCGATAAACATAATAACTCTCCATGAAACAAACATACCTTTCTCTTTTTGAGTAACTGATAAAAAATCACTCTTCTTCATACTAGGCCTATCGTAGACTCCTTATAGCCCTACCTAGAACTTTTAGAACCCACACCTTTCAGTAGATACATCTTCCATACTTGAAACTTAATATCTAGAGAACTCTCATATGCTCGCTCAAGGATACCAATTTTCAATAACTAGATCATCTTCTACAATATAGTTCCTTCACAAACCAACTATCTAATTAGGCTTCCAACTTGACAAAAACTTGAATAAATTGAGAACAACAAACCTTAAAATCTATATGAACCTTAATTTAAAAACCCATTTATCCAATTAAACCTATTAATAAGCCTAAGAACTCAAATAATAAGGCATACCACTTTTATAGTAGAGTCCAAAACCCTATAATCTCAAAACAAACAAGGTCAACACAACACCTTCTAGTCATCATCCACCTCTAAAACTTATTATACACCTAGAGACAACCAACACACACTTATGGACCAAGATTTTAGCTTCCACACCATTGGGAACATTGAATTCTTATAACTCATTTTAGGATCTACATACTCTTAAGCACAAATTGGGAAACCTGAGAGCTAAAAAAAATTTCAAATTTGACTTCAACATACCTTCACATCACAAAAACACCTAGAGCACATCATAGAAGAAGTGCATAGACCTTTTTGAGCATCAAGCTTTGTTTGACATTTCATCAAACTCATTATTCCATCAAAAACACCCATTCTAATATTTTATAATCTATATACTCAACAACACATGCTTCTCTTTTGAAAGGAGTCTCTTAAGAAGCATGGACAAAGACACTTCACATATGATCCTCCTCAAATAATGCACATCTTCAAATCACTAAAATTCTATGGAATACACAACTATTCAATGAGCCTTTAAAAGGCTTATCAAGATCTATAACATAAGTATAGAAGAAAAGTCTTCAATCTATAGGCTTACCTGGCATCTACCATAAACTAATATGCATATAAATATTAAAAATCACCTTTATACTAGAGCATCCAAACCATGACCAACAAGCTAACTCTTTTTCAAGATAGAACCACTGAGATTCTTCACTAGCTTATTTTCTCCAACAAATAGATATATAAAAAGAATGCATAAACATACCTTATTTTCATATCTTCTTACCAAACAAAATTTGATAGCCACCAAGCTTCCTCTGACTAAAACATGTCTCCTTGAAACCTAGAGATAGATACTCCTTTTGAAATAGTGAGACTAAAAGTCTCAAAATATTGGAGACTCCCACATCTCCATACCTTTTTATGACTTACAATCCAGCTTGACTTAGAAAGGATGTTTGACTTCACTCTTTTCTTTAGATTTTTTAGTAAAAATAGACAACAAAAACTCTTATCATCCCTTAATATCTAATCCTTTTTCCACCTTGGCAAACCAATCCATCAAGAATATTGAACTCAAAGGATTATTATTCTTAGTCTTTACTTCCTCAAGTCTCCATATGATAGTTTGACTCTTATTGTCTTCTATATCCATCTTACCTTCTTGATCCTTGAGCTTATCTTGATTTATAACATAGCCATCTAGAGAATTTTGTTTATCAACCTTATGACTAGAAGAATTGGAAATGATTAACTTTGGTTTCCATACTTGAGTTTGTCCTTTTTTAGATCTTCTAGGAGATCTATATTCTTTGACATACCTTGATGACCTCTAAACACCATTTAGATAGATTCTAACAATATGTCCACTTTTATGACAATTGAAATAAATAACATCATTTGTGCCTTTTGATAGATTTGAAATGTGATAAATCTTTGGCCAAAAATTCCTTCTATCATAGGTCCATGAGTGTCCATTCTTGACTAATTTCATTCTACAGTCCTTAGCTCTATGACCATACTTATTACATGTATATCAATGACCATGAAATAAATTAGTATACCATGAAGCATTTGGTTGTCTAACTAGTCTTCTTTCATTGCTCTTAACCTGATATGATTTCTTTTGATCTTCTTCAAGCTTGCTTATATTGAAAAAAAATTTCTCATGCTCATCCATAAATGAACCTATCTTTGTTTCCAATTGAATTCTCTCATCCTTTTTATCTCTTACACTTGAAATTATAGCCATTAACTAACCTATGATAACTTGGATAGTCTCCTTATCACTATTAGCTTATTTAGCCATTTCATCCTTTATTATACATGATTTATGTATCAAAATAACTTATGCTTTAATATATTTGATCATATTTCCCATTTTATGATTACTCTTCGGTTACTTCTTTAGTTCACCAAGTACACCCATGAGCTCGGCTTCTAAATCAAATTCTTCAGTATCATGGCAAATTTATTCATCACACATGATGTCCTTTTATTTTAAACAACTTTCCTCTTTTGAACTCAAACTTATCTTTGATTATTATAACTAAACTTTAAGGTTATTTATAACATTCTCATCCTATTTAGCATATTTATTCAAGGTACATATATGTTCTTCAAGTGCCTTGATCACAACCTTCCACTATTAATTTTATTTCTTCAACTACTTATCCATATTTTTACCTACTTGGGATCACCTTCAAGTTGTTAGTCTTCCTCCAAAGGACCCACTCTAATACCAATTATTATAGGTATAATCACTAAGAGTGGGAGTGAATCAACGAGCCTAGATATTTAAATTTTAATTATAGTCCTTTAACTATTAACCAATCAACATATATAAACTTGATAAGGCAACATTAACAAGAGAGCTCATTAATTTAATGCATACATAAGATCAAACACATAAGACATAGTTCATGTGGGAAATCCTCATGGGGAATAAAACCCAATCTCAAGCCTACAACATAAATGGACTACTATCCTATACTAAATAACAAAAAAGATATTATTCAACTCTTTTAGACTAGAAAACTTTGATCATATCCTCTTGACCAAAGGTATTTAGTGAAACACCTATTTCACAAGGAGAAACTTACCCTAATAAAGATCAACTCCTTTAGACCCTCCTTTGAACACTTTCACCTTAGAATTAATGTCTTCAACACTTAATGATGGATCTATGTGTATCACTCTTCACCTTCACTCTTTCACTCAATACTCCTTATTAACCAAAGAAGATTACATACTTGTACCAAAACATAAAGATCAATTAGGACACATTCCATATCCCAAATAAAACCATTCTCTAACTCTTAACTCAATTTAACACACCTACAAAAAGTTGTCACCACAATAATAATCTGACCATGAGGTTATTCACATAGACCATACTATGATCTTCCTCACAAATCAACCTCTAAGATCACACAAAGATCACCTACCCTTTTCTCACACTTCAAAGCATTGAACCTAAAAGAGCACTTATTATGACATAGAAATATGACCTACAAGTCATACATATAATCATAAACTAGTTCATCTCATCAACCCATCCACTGGGCACACTTAATCTCTTTTCTCCTCAAATCTTCACTCTACTCAACTCACAAAAGCCTCTTCAATCATATTAAACCTATAATAATAGTATTTTACTATTAGAATTATTACCTACAAGTTATACACATAGTCCTCAATCTACTTGACTCATCAACCCAACCATTGGGCACACTTAGTCTACTATTTTATTTACTTTAATGAATATTATCCACACTCAAGCCTCTATAAATCTCTCTCTTAAAGTCTTGAAACCACCATATTTAATTTCACTATTTATAGAGAATTCATGATCATCACCATCTTGGTCAGCCATTAGACATGCCTTAAGCCTTAAGGCATTTATCTCATTAAGATGTAGTGTAAAATAATCTTCATAGGTTGGCCATAGCATCTATGGGTCACCCTTAAGCAACTGCACCTTTTAATAAGGCCCTTGTAGCTCTTATAGGTCTCATGGAGACCTATTCACCCATTTAGCATATCAAAGAGTAAAATAAGAACAAATAACCACTTTAAAAAAACATAGGTCCACACTACATGAGCCCTTATTCATCCTCAAATGCTTACAGTCATCATTGCACTCTTTTATGCAAGCTCAATCAACATTTTGTGCACAAAGTCACCATGAATGAATACATAGTTTAATTCTAATACTTTTTTCATATTTCATATGATTTTTCAAACCTTAATAATGAACATAGAGAATATATATGGTGTCTAAAACACTCCCATTTATCTAATTAATCAAGAGATATCAAAATAATATGAAAACAAGCTTAAACAATCTTCTTAGGTCACTTATAGTCCATACATAAACACATAATCAAATTTTAACCTTCATAACTATGAATGTACACAATTCCAAATCTTCAAATATATATTTCTAGATGAACCTTGGAGTCCTCTACATATTTGCTTTTTAATGTACTATCAAATTCTACCTAGATCAAAAGTTATGGCCTAAAATTTAGACACTGGTCTTTCCTTCATAATTTCAAATATTCAAATACAAATGGTCACAGTTAAAATTCAAACACTATGATCACATCTCATGTCCTCTTAGATTTAGAGAAATCTCACATCGTTGATATTATCTAAACTTTAATGCATAGGTGCCAATGTTTAAATATTAATCCTTAGTCACTTTAACCTCATCTCTTACAATATTGAATCTTTGACTCAATGTGATTTATCAATATTCTATGTGTAAATTAGTCTATAACAATTCTAAACAACTATCATTTTTACCTCTTAAATTTAATACACATCATTTATATTTATCTATATGATCTCCCACTCACTATTGATCCTTGAAAGAAGATTGATCTTTATTTCTGACTAACATTAAACATCATATACTTGTCCTCATCTCTTTTCTTCGTAAAATCTTGGAGAAATGCACTCTATTGATCTTTCTCAAAATTTAACTTGTGTAGAAATGAATAAGTATGGGAACCTTATTTATTTGCTTATAAGGTCAACTTTACACCTCCATATCTTTTTCTTCGCTTATGAACATGTTCTAAAAATTGGACCATATGATCTCCTTACATAGGAGAATCTAACCATGTGTCAAACTGATCCTAGAACCCTCACACATGTGAGATATATCACCACTAAAATTACTTCTCAAAATCTTTTATCACAGAGCCAACTATTCTTAGAACTTACCTAGAAGGCCAACTTTACACATGCATTCTTTTGACATGCTTAAGTGCATGACCTAAAATTTAGCATAAATAACCTAGGCACAAAACTAAACAAACTCATATGATCACCTTATCTTAAAAAATCCACCTGTGTGAGATATAACTTCATCAATATTCTAATATGGTTGTTTCTTATCCCATACAAATTTGGCTAAGGGAAAACATTGTCAAAATGTCTAGGAGCCAAAATTTACACCCACATATCTTTGACTAAACTTATGCAAATGACCTAAGATTTAACACATAAAAACTAGGGACTAATTTTATCACAACCATATGAACAACTCCCCTTGACTCATCCATATGTGGTAATAGTGATGTCATCAAACTACCTACTCATATTTTTTACCACTAAACATAAACTATCTAGATGTAAACTATAAACTAACAAATGAAATATACCCATCAACACAAGCTTTCCAATCATCCTCGACCACTCATATGACCCATTTAACATGACTAATACTTTATACTCATCCCTAAACATCTCTAACCATGCCAAAACAAAACATCAACTAAACCAACTTCAAGCACACTAGGACAAGCACATTACACACTTTGTCATTACCACTTAGGCTATCAAAGAACTTCATCCACTCACCAGAACACCTCCATGAAATAACCAAGACATCATTAAGAACTATCCAATAACCTAAACTAGATTCGTAGTTGGATAATGAATATTATGAATATTATGGGGTCAAAGGTTACATAATTCATAGATGTGTGTAACTTTGACATCTCATCTAAGATAACTAGAAAGAGGGGAAATTGAATTAAATAATGCATCATCCTATAATTATAATTAGAATATGGGGATATATATAAACCATTTTCCTTAGCATAATACCAATTAAAATGAGTAGAGATAACATCAATATAATAATAAGCATAATCAAAATTAGGGTTCCTAGGCTAACAATGTTGATTACCATGTTACCCCAATGATTAAAGTGTAGTGGGACATATCATGGAACATCATGTGGACACAATAAAAATAAATATCCATTTGAATTATAATAACTACCAACAATAAAAACCCTCCATTCTATGATCATGTCCATTTATTCTAGGAGTTCCTTGAGTCACAATTCTAGGACCTATTTATTCTGCTTCAAATTTTGGTGTTTCTATTCCCACTTGAGATTATGCTGTTATAAATCAATGATCTAAAATTACCCTTCAAAGGATTATATCATCTTAAACTATTCTTAATCCAACTTATAATTATAATATTTTTCTACATTAATCTAAACCCAAGTATACACCTCTTGTAAAGAAGTGGTATGATCTTTTAGATCAATTGAATAAGATGTCAGCACAAATTTCCATCGTGGATCTTTTATTTACTTCTCAAATTCAGAAGGATATATTATATGAAATTTTGATCTAGTCTTAGGTGCCTAGAAATTTTACACCAAAAATTTTTTAAACATTGGTAGGACACTTATCTCAGAGCCCAAAATTGATATTTGATCAAAGCGATATATCATCCCTTAGATCTTCCCACACCAATTCCCTATATATTGAAGTTAGTTACTCACCATAAAATTAAGTGGGTATTTATAGGCAATGGTTATAACCTTAATATTAATCCATTTAATCTTGTATAGCATCTAGGATATACCATGGAATATCTAAAAAATGATACCATTACTATTAAGGGTATGATAATACTAAATGATAATTAACAAGTACAATTTCCTTTCCCATCTAAGTTGGGACTTTCATCCATAGTACCTTTTGTCATGTAATTGACTTGGACTTGATGTATAATCTCCTTATTTGCTGATCATGGATTCATGAGATTTATGTAGTTCCCTCTACGCTCCATCAATGTATTAAATTTTCTCATTTTTGGAATGGAGGTCACTATTCCTGGGGATCTACAACTATATCAATTATGTAAACATTTAGAAGTAGAAGGTCACCAATATTATTGTCATAGTGCTAACCATGCCATTAAAAAGGATAATCAAGTGATGTATAATCTATCAAATTATAATTATCTAGATTCTAGTACCCTTGTTTCCTCTTTAGAATCCCCCTTTCCCTCATTAAATTGCTCTAATTATCTAGATTCTAATACCCTTGTTTCCTATTTAGAATCCCCATTTCCCTCATTAAATTCCTCTCATTTTAGTATTCATGATAAAGGTCTTGGCATGCATAGTATTGAAAATGCATTTCACATTGCCAAACTACCTAGATCACCCAAATCCCATGGGAGGCCCAAGATGTAATGGTGCAAAAATAAGGTGGAATCTTTTTCTAAGGAGAATCTTCCATTTATCCTAAGGAAAACATTCAATCAATAAGTTTTGAAGAAAGAAATGAGTCATGGCTGTTAAATGAGTATTTTTATCTTTATTTTTAGAGCAAAAAGTACCCTATCCCAAAGAGAATTATGGCTCGTCATGATTATAAAGGCAAGGATTTGGGGGAAAAAGAACAAGGTAGAATATAAACTATTCTTCCTACTAAACATGTAAAGAAATAATGTCTTATATACAAATCACCTAAGTTTTTCCTCACATATCTTGAAAGTGATTCAACCTTTATATTAAAAAATGATGTTCTCGACAGTGACATATAGTCCTATTATAACATCTATGATGAGTTTTCTAACACCAATCTATTTGATTCACATTTTATTATCACTATTTACACTAATCTAACCTTTTCCCTTACCCTTCATTATCTCAACCTCATTGATTGGGACCAACAAGATGATGATATCATCCTCAATGAGTTTTCAAATGAATAAGTTATTTTAAAGTTGATGAGATTAAGAGATGGTATATAGATAGGTGACCAAAAATAGGGATATGTATACACTTTAGAACCTAAGGCCTATTTTAGGGAGTAGGCAAACTTCTTTGGTCACAATAAAAATGAAACATAGAGATCCTTAAGTGAAAACCTCTCTAAGGTAGTTTTGGATAAGGGAAAAATTAAATAAAAGACAAGTCCATTGGTGAAAACCTATTTTAGATGACACTGGATCAGGAAGTTTAGACTCCTTCATAAGAATCCTAGAAGTCCACAAGTCCATTCTTTTCCTTTGGAGTATAAATTAATCTTGAATATCATGAAGAATTTGAGTGTATGGTCTTAGAAAATCCACATTTAGAAGCTCATTAGTTTTTAACTCCTATGAATGATTTTGATTCTTCATATATGGTTAGGTCTAAGAGTCCACATTTAGATTTATTATCTTCTTTGCCTACAATCTTGGAAGATGGTTCCCCTCTTCTTATGGAAGATATTATAAAAGTGAAAATTAGCATGTATGATAATCCTAATATGTTCAAGCTTGGTATGTCTCTCACTTCAGAGGAACATGAATTAATTATTGATCTTCTAACAAAGTTCATGGATATATTTTCTTAGGCCTATTTTAATATGCCTAGTTTGGATCCTTCTTTGGTATTCCATCATTTGGTTATTCTCTTGGATGCAAAGCCTATTAAAAAATCCAAGAAAGATGCATCTATATATTTCCATATTTGTCACAATAGGGATATAAAAATTACTTATAATAGGTTTTATTAAACATATTCCCTATGCAGATTAGATTGGTAACATTAACTAGTCAGTAAGAAGTCAATAATCATATGAATTTGCATATATTTTAGAGAACTTAATAAATATTGTCCAAAATATGATTTTAAATTACCAAATTTAGATATTATTTTGGACTCTAAAATAGGTTATGAGATGATATTTATTATGGATGGCTTCTATAGCTATAATCATATCAAGATCACTTTAGAGGATCAAACCAAAAAAAACTTTACAAGTCCCTAGGGAACAGTTTATTATCAAGTTATGCCATTTGAATTGGAAAATGTTAGAGCCACATATACATGTCAAATGAATGTCATATTTCATGATATTATGCATGAAATTTTTAAAGACAATATGGATGATATTATGAACAAATCTTAAACCATGATGCTCTGAAGAATATTTGAAAGGTTTTAGGAATATAAAGTGCAACTGAACCCTAAAAATGTGTTTTTGGGGTTAAATATAGAAAATTGTTAGGTTTCATTATCTCCTTTAAGGGCACTAAAGTTGATCCAACCAAAGTTAAGAACATTACTTAGATGCCTCCTCCTACTAATTTGAGACAACTCCATAGCTTACAGGGTAAAAACCAGGCTATTATATGCTTCATTTACTAACTTACTAACCATTGTCATCCATTTACACATATTATAGAAAAGGGAATTACATTTCAATGGAATGTTGAATGTTAACAATATTTTGAGAAAAAAAAGAAATATCTAGAAAATTCTCTAATATTTGTTCCACTAATGCCTAGAAATCCTTTGTTATTGTACATTTCTACAACTACCAATGCTTTGGGGGCACTCCTCACCCAATATGATAATCAAGGAAAATAAAGAGATATTTATTATTTGAGTTGATCACTGGTCACTTATGAGCATAATTACACATAAATCAAAAAGTGTTATCTAACATTAGTTTTTACTTCTTATAAGCTTAGACATTATATGTTGAATAATAAGACCATGTTGATTGTCAATGTGGATCCTTTGAAATATATTTTACTAAAATTATCTTTGATGGGGTGAATGGATAAATGGGTAATATTTATTAGTGATTTTGATATTGAATATGCACCTAATAAGGATATTAAAGGTTGGGTATTAGTTGATTGACTAGAAGAAGCACCTCTTTCATATTCTAATCCAATCAAAAAACACTTTCTTGATGAGTCAATTATTATTCTAGCTGAGGCTAAATAATGGAAGCTTTATTTTAATTGCTCTTTCATATCTTATCATTTAAGATCAAGAATAATATTAATAACACCATAGCCAATCTCATTCCTAAGGATTTTAACATTGGATTACCATGTACTAATACCATCATTGAATAAGAGACTTTGCTTGCTAGGATTCATCTTGAAATTTAGTGGAATATTCAACATTTATTGGAATATGATGATTCATAGCTAATTATTAATCAAGTAACTAGTTAATATTAGACAAATGATGACAAATTTGTACCTTATAAAATGCATGGTAAATGACCTCAAGCTTAAATTTTAGGTCATCTAGTTTGAACAAGTTGATCTAGAAAACAAGTCTATTGATGCTATGAACTACCATTGAATCTATGATTTCATTCTCTCCTGCTATCAAAGAGTATCGGTTCTTAATTAAAATTATTCTTGTTTTAGTGTATGGATATTCAAATTCTAAGATGATATGTGTCATTGTTAATCCTAATTTCCATTTGTACACCAACATTCAATCCTATCTCCATAATCAAATCCTTCATACTAATCTATCCCATAACCATACAAAATCCTTTATCCAAACTAATTCTTGTTACACCATAGTTGGAAACATACTTTGTCATATGGGTTATGTTTGAACTTTGTTTCATTATTTAAATTTGGGAAAATTTGACATAGTGCTTCAGGGATTTCATGAAGGCATTTGTAGGTACCACACTATCAGTATGGTCTTGGATAAAAATATTATTTGCATTGGTTATTATTGGCCTACTATAGAATAAGATGCATGTGCTTATATTAATAAATGTTTATCATGTCAAAAACATGGTGATATTATTCATGCTCTAGCATAGGTACTTCAACTAGGTACAATTACTTGGATATTTTTTTATATAGGGGCTTGATCTCATATTAAATATTAACCCTACTTCTTTAGATGGACATAAGTATATCCTCACTACTACTGAATTGAAAAATGGTTTGTGAAGTCCATATGACTATGTTGGTAGCATTCACTTACATGGGGTATTTTATGTTATCTCAGCCATCCCTTCTTTATTATTATATTCCTCCCTTGGTCATGATTACTGCATCATTATCTTTGTTTCAATAGTAATGCCTCATTGTCACACACATTTAATTTCTAATGGAATGTTTGTTTCATTTTACTTGTGTGTTTGTGTATTTTTATTAGGTTGCTTATTTGTATGTTATTTTATTACTTGGTTTCCTTAATTTTGTACATCATGCTTTTCACTTAAGTCTTTATTATTTATATCATGATTTTAAGTTGTGAAGATTTATACTTGAATTGGAATTGATTTAAGTACATTATTTTTTAAATTTAAAGCTTAATTTTATATGTCTTGTTTTAAGTTGTATACATTGTATTTTGAATTCAAAATTATGAATTTTGACAAAAAAAATGTTGTCATGATAATTTTTTATATTATGATGCATAATATCATGTGCAATATTAAAAATCAAGTTTCAAAAGTCATATAACAATGCTAAAATAAAAAATCTCTATCTCTCTGATCCAATTATGAGACTAACAAGAATCATTATCATTTACATCAAATCAACTAAGTAAAACATATATATCATCAATAATAACAATAAGATCATCTCTAAATCAAATTAATATAGCAATCATGTTATGTCTAAGTAAATAAACATAAGTCAATGAAATAAGCATCACATGAGATATTAATAAAAATCATTAATGTCATATATCAAATTTCCATATATACATCAAAATGGGTTATGTAAATTAGTGACAATACATGTACATCTCAGATCATCTGAGTACATCTTAAAAATATCTACATCTCATGAATCAAAACTATAAAAATTTGTCTAAACTCTAGCTGTGCCCATATATGGTAGATCTATCCTATGGATAATCTTGAGGAGAGCTCTCTCCTATCCTATAATTGGGTTGGTAGTATTGGAAGACCCATGGATGATGATCAAAAAGGTAGATAGGCTATAGATATAGATAATGTCAAAGTACCCTAAGACCTACCTAATCTCAATGCTGATCTCTACGTATTGTACTCTGATATGGTAGGACCCCTAACTATTACTAGCATTGCAACTTCATATAAGCTCATATAATAACTAGACTCATCCTTATCCCTAAGGCTCTTATTTTAAGTTTTTATTAATTTCTTATCTATAATAATATTAATGGCATCATCACACTCTATCTATACTATGGCCAACTATGCTTGAGCCTTATATCTCTATATCTTTATGTTATCCTACTCTGCCTATACATAATCTTGCTTTGCTCTCATTGTAACTCGCTTATATTGACCATAATATCCATCTATAACCATCTAATTATGGACCTAAAATGTATAATCCCACTCAAAATTAACATAATACCTCTTAATAGTAAGTTGTGCCTACACCTAGAACATCCTGATCACCTCTACGCTCAGCCTAGTAATCTCTACCTGATTAACTCTAATCTGATTATGAGATGAGGTCAACTACTATGATTGATGATATAATCATGCTTATAACCCATCTATCTCTCTATATATATCATTCATATCCTACCTTAATAAATTAATTATAACCTAGACATCAGAAGATACTAACAATATATATGGGATAGCTTTCCCAACATCTATTATCATCTACATGCCATGATTTACACCCACTACATCCACCTCTACCATCTTCTCATCTGAGCCTATATCTACCTCCTCCTCTATGTACTCTATCTCTACCTCCTCACCCTCGTTTCTATCCTAGTCCTCCTCTAATCCCTCCTCCCCCTCTTCTTCTTCTACTCTGGAGTCTACTACCATTACTATAGGACTAGGTCACTAAACCCATAATGAAATCTATACTTGAAACCTATGAGATCCCTGTACCTACCCCTAATCTCCAACCTATGGAGTGGTCAAATTTCAATGGCTATTACTGAGCTCACCATGTCACATATGCATCATTAATAATTGCATCTACTACCCCCATACATAATCCCAAGCCACCTATGGAACCAACCCAAAGCTACCCCCTACCTTAGTTTGGTTAACTACCACTTTCATGTATCTAGTCACATGCACAAATTGATGAAGTCCTATAGATACATCCTAATATAAAAAAAACTATTTTTATACCTTGCTAAGCTTATATTTCCATATTATATACTCCTACCATCTAATGATATAACACACTATGGTCATATATAAAATGTAATATGAATCCTAAGGCCATTAAAAGTAAATAACTAAATAAGTCTTTTGAATAAAATCTACATCTATCATCTCATCTATAACCTTCATATAATATTAGATCTCTTCTATGCCTCCTGTGCCTAAGACCCAGTTGGTATCATCCATAAGATATTATCTCCTTTGGTATACTCTATTATTGACTCCTTACATGTTTATCAATACAAAAACACTCATATGCTTAAACCTAGAGTAGTGTAGCTAGCCTAATACTGCATCCTCCTCAGTGTATAATGTAGTGCAGATCATGATAAAACTATGAAAATATAGTTAGCCCCATGTAAAAATCATTATATTATCTAGTGTGTCTCTAAATACTCCTCACAATCCCATATGGAAGAAATATCTACTCTTATCATGTAGTAGAATGTCATTACCAATAGCCATTAAAATAATAACCGCCCTATCAAGTAAGACTGATATGAGAGGATTGGCCTCCATGGCCCCATCACATGGAACATCCATGATTAGCTTAATCTTGTTGATGTACACATACCCACCTCAAACCATCTTAGTGTTTATATAACCTATTAACTCATCCAACATAGCCTATCTAGGACTTGGGGATAGCCAGTATAGGGGCCATCCTTTGATTGGTACACAGAATATAACAGACATCCTTTGAAGTATTGGTCACCTCAATTTTAGATAACCAAAATGTAGAAATGTATAATCTCCATATCTCTACTAATTCAAATATCAGTGCTTGATCTGATCTGATTGCTGGCATTTGTGCCATGTGTAGGAGGCCAATCATTGTAAAAAGACCACACATGTCATCTATCCATACTACCATCTATTATAAGACATGTGATAATTTATCACATGTTATAAGCACATCAAAATTCTCTTTTAATATAATTAATGTCTCTAGATTTAGTCATATTTCATTAATTCAATCACATTTATAATTTCTAATCAAATATATTTCCTAACACAATCATTTCCTCAAGTCATGTTCAAATTTGAAAGTTTCTTTCTCTATTTTTCTCTATTAAATTTTTGTTCTCTTATGTAATTAGGACATTTTCACCATTTTTAGGTGAATTCACTATTTAGGACCATTTCACTATTTTTATGTCAAATTTGTTGCTAGACAAGGTCCATGTATTTTTTTAATTATGATGATGAACTCACCATTTTCCCCAACCATTTCATCATTTTCTTGACCATTTCACTATTCTCAGAGTCATTTTCATTAAATGGTGAATTTAACTTTTTACTGATCAATTTCACCATTTATTTGACTATTTCACCAAATTCTTGGCAAATTTAAAGTTTTGAAAATCATTATTATCATTTGACAAAAATGTGGGTCTTTTGGCATTTTCATTGTTAGATGGTAAATTCACCATTTAACTCAAAATTTCTCTATTCCATTTTAATAATTTACAGATTTGATGTTTTAGGACTGAATCACCATTTTCATAGTCAAATTCACATTTTTCATGCCCAATTCACCATTTTTGATGATGAATTCACCATTTACGTGGTCAAATTCACCTTTTCAAAAATGAAAAGTTCATGATTTAACTTACTTCTAAGAGAAGTAAATGAAATTAAATGACAAAACCAAAAAAAAGGTGAACCTTCTAGTGATCCTACACCCCATGCCTATATATACTCTAAAGTGTAGTCTGAAAGTGCCCTTAGACATTATCAGTAAGCCATTTTCTTTAGGTCACTTTTATGTGAAAGCATAGAGGTAAATTTTTAAAAGCTAGGGTGAAAATGGACCAATTTTCCCACACAAGGTGAATCTATATATTTTTATTTCAAAAATGTCCCCCCATGTGTTGTATTTATTCTTTGGAGGTTTATTTTTATCCCCAAATATCCATTTTTATTTTCATTTTCTTGTCTTTCATATTTTTAAGAGCTATCCTCCACCCTTCATCTTAGACAAGATGAAGGGCTCATGTGATCAATCTATGTGATGATCCATGTGCCTTGGTGAGGTTTCATTGTAGCCATCCATCTTAGAGTCAAGATGAAGGTTCCTCATTGATTCAAACTCATTATAAACATACATCTTCTCCTTTGTAATGGACATGCTCAAATTGGACAATGAAGTGCTGTCAGATTCTTAAGTCTTCTTGTGCATCACATTTCTACCCTTCATCAACTTCAACTAATCCAATGTTTTAAAGGAGATTTCTCATCATGAAATAAAATTGATTAAGACCTATTAAAACTACATCCGAGCCAAATCATACACAAATATGAGTTTTATAATCAAGGTTTATATTGTATTTATTTAATCTTAGCATTGTTATATTAATATTTGTATGCTCATGAGGTCTTAGGTTTTTATTATCAGTTCTTGATACTTCATTTGATCATTTAAAATTATTGAATAAGTAAAAATAAGATCTATATTCTAATAATACAATATCACATTAAAATTATACAACAAATATCTAATAGTACTAACCAAAGGGTGACATTATTGTCCAGACACACTTAAAAACACAAATTTTCATTTGAGTGGATCATAATTTAGTCTTTTGGCTTCCTTTCCACTTGCCTATAGTCTAAGTCCTACATAGTATATAAAACTGCGTATTAGTCTATACTTTTTTATCCTTTTTATATTTAACAAGCTAGAGTGTTAGATTAGACTCATGCCTTTGCATTTAGATTTATACTTTATTGTATATATATTTAATATTAATTCACTTACATGTTATATCTTATTAAGGGATAATATACCTCATTAATATAGAATAGGGTAAAACGCGTGGCATATATTTACATTTTCATAGATATCACGATATATTAGAACATGTTATATGACTTAGATTATTGTGTTTACCATATGGAATGGAATTTCATGTCATTATTTACTTAGTTTTACTTAGTTTTGTTTCAAATTATAAATTATACTAAGGCATTACTCATATGGAATCATATAATCCATATGCCTTGAATTATTAAAAAAATTTACGTATATTCGTAGGCATGACTCATGGATTTTTAAGATTTATTAGAACCCTTAATGGATTACATTTACTTAGATATAGAGAGTTGTGTGGGTTTGAAGTTATATTTGGATTGAATTCTAGGCATTTATCTATTTAAAATGAGGGATGCAACATATTCATCTCAACCCATATTCTTACCCAAAAATATTGAAGGGGAAAATCACCTCTTTATCCATTGTCTCTAGAAGATAATTGGTCTGCATGCACACAAGTATATTCATTATTTTATATTTCATTTCACATATGTTTAATGTTTCTAATTTTTTTATTTTACATCAAGTAAAAACTGATTCTACATGTTTCATTATAGATTTTCATAGAGTAAGGCAAAACACACAATACATACTTGAGCACAATAATCATGGTTATCCTAAGGTATAACCTTTTATCCCTTTACTTTATAAATTCCATTACTATAGTTAAAATGGGGTAAATTTAGACACTCATATTTGGTATTAAACATTTGAAATGTATCATTTTATCAAACCTTAACCTACATGAGTTTTTCTCACATACATGACTCTTATTTTCCATTTCTCTTAGTTGCTTATCCATACATGAGTTTGACCCTCCAAATTACCATTACCATTACATAAGATCTTTGTAGTATTTTCCTAAATAGTTCAAGTATCATTATATGAAACATAATTGGATTGCACATACAACACCAAACTATGGACCAAGTTATTTCCAATAAGTCTTAAGGAATGTGCATTATGATGGTTCTATGATATCCCTTTACAATTATTAAGAGGAGTAAACCCATTGATAGAATAAGTCCCATCATATTTTTCCATCAACATTTATGAGAAGCTATCTTACAAACAAATTTATAAACTCAAGAAAAGTTCCAATGAACCAATTAACGAGTATATACTTTAATACAAGATCATGCTAGCTAAGATGACCAATGTTATGGCCAATAGTTAATTATAAGATATATGAAATAAAATCTTGTTAGAATTGTTCTATGAGTAATTTATAGTCAAGATATTCAAACCATTTAATGAGTTATACCATATAATGAGTGATAAAGAAGTAAAGTTAATAGCTTTAAATAAGCTTAAGTATACATCAAATATTAAAATTACTTCAATAATTTTCAAATAAAACAAGTTATAAGGTTAAATCAAGTGATAAAAAAAAATGAGGAAAAAATCATGGCCAATTTAGTGAGGTAACCTTAAAACAAGTTACAATTGATAGATCCATTGAAAAAGTAATTCTAAAGTTTACAATCACGTCCTAATGTACTACTAAATAATTTAATTGATTGAAACATTATCACACTTCTTCCTCAAAAAGAGCTTGATCCAGATGGGACATTTAATAAACATATATTTCAAATTGAGACATAAAATACATAATCTTATAGATGACAACATTGTTGATTTTAGCACCTCTATAGAAGAATATAAAACACATCATAATGGAAATAAAATTTGAATATATTTAATGATCCATTTGGTAAACATGAGACATAAAAAAATAAGGATGCTTTAAAGGTACATTATATATACAACATGAATGCTCCACAAAAAACATATGATCATATAATAGATGATATTATTGTTACACCTAATGATACTTCACCATAATGGCCCATGATCACATTCAATGACATCAAGATAGTTGATGATGATTCATATTTTCATGCACTCTTCATATGTGCTATATCAACGAACAATCTATAAAAGGTGTCATGATTGGAAATGGTTATAGTGATAACATTTACAGGATGACAATTCTCCATTCCTTTGGGTACACACAACATGATTTACAAGCTACATAAAATAGTTCAGGTATTTTATTGAAAAAAAACCTTGGGATGCATAGTAATACATATTTAGGTTGGGTCCATCATACTCACCACACCATTCTTGGTTCTATAGATTAAAAGGTTCTCCAAAATGTTGTTAGGATACCCTCAAATACAAATAATTCATTAAATTCCATCTATAGTGAACCAATGTCTAAATTAAGTACACTATAATAGGGTCATAATGGTTATAGGTGTATGGTATGAGTACCCTCTATACCCAGTGGTATCTCCTGATCCACCCCCACCACCACCATAATTAGTTGATATACCTATTCAGTATCATTATACAAATATGGTTGGTACACATATTTAAAATCATTATACATTGATGGTTGGTACACATTTTTAGGTTAATTATATATATATTTTTGTTATACATATACAAGATTTATCCATATGCCCAATTTAGAGGAACATAGTTGGGCTTAGTAGATAGCTAGCTATTTGACATTAGTCACATCACAGAGTAACTTAAGACCCACATAGGCTACCATCTCATACATTACATATTTATTTAGCACCACATATAGTTCAACATGTTACACAATGAACACAATTAGTGAGGAATTATCCTATTATGCAATAGACCACATAGAGTCCTCATACATCTAGAGATATCTATCATATGCTGAATTTTATGAGAAGTGACCATGATAGTTATGGTACACCATGAACTCCTATTAGATTTAGATACACCCATATTTTGTATCTCCCATATATAATAGATGAGCCTTTCATTATTTAACATAAGAAATTCCCATGATCCTCCCATTGATAGGATCATTAGTTAACTTATATAAACCTAGAATATTCCAAAAATATTAAAAAAAATCAAATAATAAATAAAATCCCAAAACATTTAAAATATTGAAAAAACCAAAATCAAGACTAAGCATGAAATGAGTACTATATTACACTATTTACATGTGTTATTTATTACATGTTTGGTAGAACACATATTCCTTTCATACACACATCTATTTCACAGTATATTAGTGTGATGCAAGACATATAAGTTACACATGGACATATAGATGTTGGAATTTCCCTTACCCATTAGCCATGTCGATACTAGGGGCATATTATTCTATACATTTCACTATTATATGTTATATATTTATATTACATTATAGCATGTTGAGATACCTATATTTCTTACACATCTTTATAGTTAATCATATCTAACATAATGTTACATATATATGCTAAAATACTATGATGTGATATTGATACATATAGATGGTGTAAGATAATTTTTACTTGTTTTATGCTCCATTGATGTTGTTGCTCTCTCATATGATAGGATACTTTGTGTTTGCCTATTATGTGTGGTCATTTAAATTTGTTTGTGACATATTTATATCCTTTGAGTGTGGCTTTTGGACATATTTGATGTGACATCCTTGATGTCCTTTATTATTGACATCTTTATGTCCCCTTGCATGTGGCCCTTGGCATTTTTTATTGTGAAGTGAATATTCACCTTACATGTGGCCCTTCACTTTATGTGTGAAATTAACACTTACACTTGTTAAGGTTAGTAACATTGAGTGCTTCCATGATATATATCATGCACTTTTACTATATAATCTTATTCAAATATCCTTATACTATGCACTTCATTGATACATCTATCTAGAGATGAAAATTATATTCCATACATTACATATGTTACATACATGCATTGATATATATATATATATATATATATATATATATATATATATATATATATATATGTATATATATGTATATATGTATATATATGTATATATATATATATATATTTATATATATATATATATATGTATATATATACATATATGTATATATATATGTATATATATATATCTATATATATATATATGTATATATATATATATATGTATGTATATATATATATATATGTATATATGTATATGTATATATATATATGTATATACATATATATATATATATGTATATACATACATATATATATATATATATATGTATATGTGTATATATATATATGTATGTATGTATGTATGTATATATATGTACATTACTCTGATGACATATTCTACACATGTTTACATGATATTACATAATGCTATATTTTTACATGACATGATACAATTAAATATTATTTTAAGATGAATGATTTAGATGATACTTCCCTCATCCTAAAAGTGAGGAATTATAATGGGATCGACTTAGTGTCATAAACCTCTATGAGTAGTAAAATATAGTACAATAGATATTTTAAAGATGTACAATGGTAAAAATATTAGATGGTTTAGATGATAGATGTTAACACATTGACAAATATTAGAAGGATATTTTCCACACATATGCATTAAATTTACAAACACTTGAGCCTAAATCATACATACTTGGGTGCATATGCGTGGGCATATGCACACATGTTACAAAAACATGAATTATAAGTTTACACATACACATACATTTGAGATATAGATTCTCAAATTTAAAATATATATGCTTAGAATTTTATATCAATTAGTACATATTAAGGGAGCATGATAATAATTAAAGAAAATGGACACATTTTTTATATTCATGAGGTATGATAATATTTCATGCACATATACAAAAACTTAGCTTATATTTGAATGGAAAATGGTTATCATCCCACTCCACACTTATCAAACCTACAATCATGATGGGGGCATACACATTGTTCATTCCATTTTGATCATTTAATGTATTCTACATTGTGAACAACTATACAGTCAAACCTACCCTCATGATGGGGTCATGAAATTTTTTTCCACATCCTTAATCTATAGTGTGTCTAGGGATATGTGTGGCTGACTTGTGGCTTACATACCTTCCATATTATGTTATTGAATTTATCTATGTTCCTAGTATGGTTGGCTTATGGAATAGTCATATCTAAGTAGAATATTTATAGAAGTTAGAGGTTAGAATTTTATCATCATGTTATGAATTCTACTTTTATTACATTATTGTGGAGGTTTCCCTCTTAAAGTGACTCAATCATTACTATCAAACATTTTTCTCTTTTTATTAATTATTGTTGTGGATATGATTATTTTGCTCTTAATTATTTGATATATTCCTTTATTGTGAACATCTAAGTAATTTAATTAAAAGTGGTATTAGAGCATCAACTTGAGTCAATTTATACAAAGTTATTTTTTTAGATTTGGTGTTGTATCCATATTAAGAGTTAAAGAATTGAAAAAACATAACTTGTGATCTAAGAAGAATTTAATTTTTCTACCACTATAGTATTTTTCAAAGTATTTAAAAAATGTTTGAAAGTTCTTTGTACCCTTGTACAATCTATTAGTCATTAGATTCATCTAAACAAGATAATCATAGTAGTATAATCTAATGGTACACTTATTTTTGAGCCTAAAACCTTCTATCATAGGTTTTATGCATGGTTAGTCTAACCACTCACATATGAAATAAAGTTAAATACACCTAAAATTTCCTCACAAAGACTACATGGATTTCAAAACTTTAGATCCATTAGTTTCTAAGGTGGTTCAAAAAATCTAGTTAAATATATAAAGCATTCCAAGGAAGGATGATATTGATGGAATAAAGGAAGAAATTAGTTCTTTGAAGGATCAGTTGTCATTGATGAGTGCTCAGTTGAAATATATTATGGATCAAATTTTACAATATAATATTTTATGACTCTAATCAAGTTTTCTCACTCAAAAAATCATAACTCAAATACTATTTTTGTAGTCATATAAAATGTCACTTGAGTTAAATGAGTGTTACTTGAGATGACATTATCTTTATCTTAGCACTAAACCTATATTAGGTCATATTTCAATATTTATTTATATTTCATGTGGGTTTAAACCATCCCTAAATGTACTAAGAGTAGTCCCAAATCATCTCCTAGGCATTTAGATCCCTGATGTACTAGATTGTACCACTTGGACACTAGTGAAACCCTTTGGTTAGTAGCATATCATGTTGGTGACCAATGACCATGATATTTTCCCTTAGATTTTTTTTCCTCCAACAAACATATTTACATATTTTAATACACCTTAGGGTTGGCCTAGACATATTCCATGTCTTGATAAGCACTAGATTAGTATATATACACCAATTTGATCCCTTTATCCACTATATGGAAATTAGATGCAAATAATCATGAAGTAACTCACAAAAAGTTGTGAAAATCAAGGTCATTAATCTCTATTCTACCCTACTTATATATATATATATATATAATCTCATATTACTTATATTTCTTGTCTCAAGCACACTCAAAACACTCAAGCTGACACTCATACTAGCATTCACTTGCACTTGTACCAAGCACTTAGATGGGAGAATTGCATTGAGATTGATCCTCTCTCAAGGTATTGGTATGTTGGAAAATCTCAACATAGTGGGGTGTTGAGGTCACATCCATCATATCTAACTAAAATTACACGTTTCATACTTATGATCCTCAAATACCCTAACAACATAGAGGTCTAGGGTTTTACATTCCAAATAATTAAAAAATAGGTCACAAATAGTAGATCAAGGCTTACCTCTATATGCATAATCATTTCAAACACAAGTGAAGGACCTCCCTAAGGATCATAGACCCTACCTATAAAGGACACTACCACACCTTTGAGGACACTAGTATATTTAACTACTATCTAGAGGACCACACTATTCTCCAAGAGGATTTTTAACTTTAGATTATAATTTATGACACTCTAATAAAATTTTGTACTAGTTTTTAGCTTCCAATTTATTCATCCAAGTCAATTTATAGCTAAGTACAAACTTTTGTGATTCATTACTATTATTATAATAATTAGATTAGGTCAATTATTGGGAAAATCATTGGATATATTTATTACATATTTATTCCCTAATTTAATGTTTTAACCCTTTAACAATCTAGGTTTTTCATTTGATAGACCCCTTAAAAATAAAATTAGGTTTAAAACACATGATACCAAAAGTGGAAATGCACAAGTTTGATGGTAAGGATCCACTCACTTGGATCAATAAAATAAAAAACTTATTTGATATAAATAGCACCCCATGTGTGCAAAAGGCGATCATGACATATTTTTATATGGAACTTGAGTAGTTCATTTGTTATAAGTGGTTGAGTGCTCTAAAACAAAGGGGGCTCTTGTTACCTAGTCAATGTTTACTGAGGATCTATAAATACACTATCACAAAAACATCTATAAAAACTACTTCAATTAGTTAGTAAATTTTTGAGAAACATGTAATATTAAGGATAATATTAAATAATTCCTTAATATATCTCTACATATGGATGACATCATTGAGAAAAACTTGACCAACTTGTTCTTGGGGGTCTCAAGGACAACATCCAAATTGAGCTTCATATGTTTAATCCAATGACTATTTTTAAAGCCATACCATTCACATACTAGGTAGAGGAAAAGTAGTTGGTCAAAATAAGGGATTTCACTTATGACCACAAATGTAATTTCACAACATCATCATTTTTATAATCTAAAATATTGACCCCTCAACAAATTAAAGAAAAACATTCCAAAGGGTTATGTTTTGGCTACAACAACAAATGGATAAAATGGCATATATGTGTTTAAAAGAAGTTTTTATGCATTGAAGGTATTAATGAAGATGATGATGAGGTAACATGTGAGGTTATAGAAGAAAACTAGAGGAGGAATCTAAATATTATCACCCTACTATCTCCTATTATGAACTTTTAGGTATACATACTATGGGATTCCTCAAAAACATAAGGTGATAATGCAAATTTATTTAGGAAGTACACATAACTTCATCATAAAAAATATGGCTACTCATTTGAATTATTTTATTTATCCAAATTTAGAGTTTCAAGTCATGATTGTAGATGGTGGCACAATCAACTATTCTATAAAATGTCATAGTATTAAGATTGCCATGGGGGACTACCTACTTAATTATCCTATGTTTTTTATTCCCATGGGTGGGGCTAACATTATTTTGGGAGTACAATGGCTCACAACTTTGGGTATAATAGATATGAATCTATAGGAACTTTTCATGCACTTTAATTATGAAGGTAGGACATTTTAACTATGGAGAGTATGGGAAAAGTCTCTATAATTGGTTAGTTCAAATTAGATGACAAAGACTCTTAAAAAAGGGATAGAAGGATTTATAGCATATTTATTTTATTTATAAGTTGACCCAACACACATGTCTACACATCCTAATTTACAAATGATTCTTTATAAACATCCAATTGTTTTTGGTGTGATTCTAAAAGGCCTACCACCCAATAGAGAACATGATCATGCCATAAGATTAATTCTAGGAAGCACACCACTAAACATTAGACCATACACGTATCCATATGCTAAAAATAGTGAAATTGAAAAAATGGTACATGAGATGTTGGAGGAAGGTATTATCCAGCTTAGCTAAAGTGAATATTATTCCCTAGTGGTCATGGTGTAGAAGAAGGATGACACTTGGAGGATTTTCCCCAACTACAAAGAACTCAATAAGTACACCATTAAAGATAAGTTCCCTATTCTAGCCATTGATGATTTATTAGATGAATTAGATGGTACTATTTATTTTACCAAACTAGATCTTCATCTAGGTATCATCAAATTTTAATAAAAGATGAGGATATCCATAAAACAACTTTTAGAACTCATGAAAGCCATAATGAGTTTATGATCATGCATTTTTGTCTTACAAATACACCATCTAAATTTCAAAGTTTGATGAATACTATTTATAGGTATTTTTAAATAAGTTTATGTTGGTGTTTAATTTATGAATAATCTAAAAAAAAAACTTTTGAAAAATATTTTAAGCATGTGAAACAAGTACTAGTAGTTTTGTAAGAACATCAGTTTTATGCAAAACCTTCCAAATGTGATTTTGGAATCTATAAGGTGGAGTACTTGGGTCATATTTTTTCACATGAAGGAGTCAAAGTGGACCCTAAGAAAATAAAATCTATTATGGAGTGGCCCATTCCAAATACCCTTAATATCCTTCATGATTTTTTGGGTCTAACAAGGTACTATCATATATTTATAAGAAAATATTATAGCATAGTACCTCCACTCACAACCTTGTTGAATAAAGATTCCTTCCATTGGACTGAACTAGCTATTAAGGCATTTGAGTAACTAAAAGAGGCTATGTTTAGTACTCTAATTTTGGTGACCCTTAATTTTTCCAAAATGTTTTTTTATTGAATGTGAAGCATCAAGATATGGAATGGGAGTAGTAATCATGTAATAAGGAAGACACATTACTTTCAAGACTCATCAAATTAAGGGAAAAATAAGCTCAAGCCAATCTATGATAAATATATGATGGTTATTATTCATGTAGTCAATCAATAGATATCTTATTTGATGGGTAAACACTTTTAAGTAAAGACTAATCATGATAGTATAAAATAATTTTTGGAGCAATGTTTGTCATCACAGGAGAAAAAATATGGGTGACTAAAATGTTTGGGTATGACTTTGGAATATTCTATAATAAAGGCAAAGAGAATGTGGTAGAAGATGCACTTTTAATGAGGGATGAATCAATTAAGACACTATTATGTACAATGACCATTTGGAAATTAGATTGGTTAGATGAAGCAAGATCATAATAAGAGATGATAGGGATACACATATACTAATTCAAAATATTCATCATGGTTTGGGTGTTTTTGACAAATTTAAGTGGAAAGGAAACACATTATGTTATAAATATAGATTATACCTATGTAAATATTTTATCATCAAATACAAGATCATTTAGGAGCTTCATGGATCTCCAATATGGGCATTCATGTTTTTTGAAGACATATAATCACATTAAGAAAGTTTTATTTTGGGATAGAATAAAAGGGGATATATATAAATTTGTGTAATAATGAATGGTTTTTTAATAGAATAAAGGGGAAAAAATTAAGACACAATCTTTTGTAGATATTATCCAAGCCTAGCCAGTGGTAGAGGAGGTTTCCATGGACTTTATTATAGGGTTTATAAATTTAAAGGTAAAAAATGTCATCATGGTAGTTATGGATAGGCTCACAAAATATGCTCATTTTTGTTCCTTATCACAACCATTTGTAACAAGTACAATACCTATTTATTTTCTCAATATAATTCAAAAGTTGCATGGTATACAAAAATAATTATAAGTTATCATGTTCTTATATTCACTAGTAACTTTTAAACTAAGTTATTTTCAAGTTTGGTTACCCAGTTGGCTCATATATCATGTTATCATCCTCAATTTGATGGTAAGAAAAGGTTGTCAACAAATGGCTAGAAGGGTATCTTTGTTGTTTTGCATCAAATAAATAAGAATGTTGGGTTCATTGGATTTCACTAGCCTAATTGTGGTATAACACTTCCTTCCATACCTATTCTAAAATGTCTCTCTTTGTGGAATTTTATGTCTATCAACCCCCATCCATCATGTCATGTTTGAAGGTGAAACTCAAGGTTTTAGTTGTTGAGAAACACATTCAACATCAAAAAGAGGTACTTGCTAGTTTAATAGAGAATTTAGCAATATCAAAAAATAAAATAAAGTCATAAGATAATCAAAAGCATAGTGAGAGGCATTTGGATATTGGGGATTGGGTCTTTATGTACTTGTATCCATATAAAAATATGTATTTGAATAAAAATAAAAGTGATAAAAAACTTTATCCTAAGTATTATGGCCTTTATCTTTCTTATATAAAATTGGTAGTGGCATAAAAGTTGGAGCTACCCAAATTCAGTTGCATACATACTATATTACATGTGTCTTTCCTAAAGAAGGTCATGGGATAGAGAGTTTCTACCTAGATCAAGTTACCTAAATTATACAAAGAAGGTCAAGTCATTTTGGAATATTATTAGATCCTTCACATACATAGAAAAAGGCTACCAACAAGATAATTTAAGGAGTATTTGATCAAGTAGAACAATCTAAATTGTGAATATGCAACACGAGAGGATGAATATTTCATGCAGTAACATCCATAGTTGATTCAAATTTGAGTTAAACACTTTTTTTAAGGGGAGGGTCATGTTACACCCCTAGCCTATATTATGTCTAGGGATATGTGTGGCTAACTTGTGGCTTATATAGCTATCATATTATCTTATTGAATTTCTCTATGTTCTTAGTATAGTTAGTCTATGTAATAACCATGGATAAGTAGAGTATATATAGGAGGTAGTGGTTAGTCTTTTATCATCATTTTGTGAATTCTAATTTTATTGCATTGTTATGGATGTTTCCCCCTCAAAGCAACTCAATCATTATTATCAACTATTATGCTCTTTGATCAACTATAATTGTAGATATAATTATTTTTCTCTTAATTATTTGATATATTTCCTTATTAAAAACATATAATTAATTTACTTATAATTGTTCATTCCCTTATGATCATGATTATTTTTACATGGAGTGAACTTGAGTGCAAATATACAAGTAAATCTTTAAGTCATCTATAATGGTTCATTCATTTTTTTTAGTGAACCTATCTTGATGGTTATCTATTCTACCTATGTAGTTATTTGGATTAGTAATTTGTTTACTTTTTCCCACATTCATGAGGGTTGGGACATGTATTCCCAACCCAAGGGCCTACATAGTTACAAAAATTTAAGGCATAGGCACCACAACCCTCCATGTGCTTAAGCAATGAAGCACAAGTTTCTTGAATGTTTTAACAAAGAAGCATCATATCCAAAAAGTTACAAGGGAAAAATGGTTTTCACCAACACACATGTGATTAGAACTCTAGTTTTTTCAATATTTCAAGATTTCAATTTTCAATCTATGGACATTAACTACACATGATTATAAGTTTTTCTATTGAGTAACCTACACAGTTGGATCTTCATACCAAATACAAAGTGTGTTGTATAAACTCAAGTAAACTTTAAAATTTTAATTTAATAATATAATTACTATAATTAAAGAGGATAATTCATATATGCCAAAATATAGACTTTAATACTTGATAATGACAATCTTGAAATAAATTTACCATATATGACATGAGAAAAAAATATTCTAATACACCATTATCTCACACTTGCATGTTATATTATTATTTATAACTTACATTATAATGTTTCAAACCTATAGGAACCTCGATTTATATTTAAAAATATTAAATATATTGCATAGACATCTATAGACTTTTAATTTAGTTTATATGGACACAGGTCAATTTCACGATATTTGGTTAGTATCACCAATCGATACTGATATGATTTGGTTGATACCAACCCAATACCATTAATGAATATTTTTTAAAATAAAATATTATATTAGGGGTAACCCATTTTCCTAGAGTGTTGGTAGCATGAGAAATTATCCAATTGGACTCATATATAAACAAATAAAGGTTTCATTAAAAAAGGATTATGAAATTATTTGGTACACATCTATACACTATTGCACATTGAGAAAATATTTCCTATTCTTCCCAAATCACAAACCTATCACTATAAGTAATCACAAGACAATTATGAATCACACTAAAACCAAGTCAAAGAAATCATTATCAATTATCAAGGCCAAATTGTTAGTTGCATACATATAACAAAAGGAGCATAGTTATACACTCACACTAGATGGGAGAATTGTAGGTGGATTTATTTTGTTCTTCATAGTATTATATATGTAGGAAATGGTCAATCATAAAATAATGGTGATTGGGGTCAACTCAATATATTACACTTTCCTAATTTTTACACATTTATAACCCCCACAAGCACACCTAAGGTTTTAAGGTGAAAGAGACTGATTTATTGAGCTGTGAGCATCATCAGGTTTATAGATAAAAAATCTAGAGCATATAGACATAGGTGAAATTGAAATTAAAATAATTTTTCTTAATTTCCACATAGGTCAATATGAACTAGTGTAGGTCAGTAATCATCGATGATATTAATCCAATCTGGTGGAACCAACCCTACGTAGACAAAGAACTAGTTCAAGAATTGAATAAACCACATAATTAATAATGATATTCCCTTCAATAATATAGTCATAGATAGATAGTCAAATAAAAAACCTAGGTAATCATCCCTTCATTATTATTACTATATTTAGCACATGCCACTTGTCAAATCATTACAATCAATTTTGATATTTTACATTTAGATGTATGGTTGAATGCCATATATTTATATGTAAATTATTATGCATTATTTTATCCTATTAGTGTTTATCTTGATTAAAATAATCAAAATTAGAGTAAAATAGGTGCATAATTTTATATAATTTTGTATTAATCTTGAATATGAACTATCTAGGGTTTGTGATTTTAAAGCTAAATATTCACAACCCATGAACAATAATGCACCTATTACAACCATCCATGATTAGATGATTACTATGATGTAGTCAATAAATGTCTTACAAAAATAGATCTATACTTTATGTATAAAGGTTACATCACTTTATGATAAGCTTACATGTTCCAAAAATCTTGAACATACTAATGGGCTTATCCTAGAGATTTGGATCTTGACAGATAATTATTTCATATTTTGCATCATACTATGTGATTGAGATGGGATGTATTGGGAAAAAAACAAATACATATTGGGTTATACTTATAAAATAAGACATATATGTGGAATTATACATGATTATGAGGAGCAATTGATAGATTATATGACATAATGAGATAAATTATATGGATAAGATTTATTATATTTATTAGGTCACCTAGATAATAATGAGCATGCTATTATATTTATCAGTTTGAAAAAAATGATATAGATATTATGGAATTATATATTACATTTAGGTATAAATGGATCATATTGGTAGATTGAATATTGGGAATTCATATATTTAACCTTAAATTGAGATGGGTCAATATAGTATAGGGTTAAGAATATAGAAATGAATAAGCACAAAGGAGATAAATAAATCTATACCAGGATAATTAATTACAAACTCAGATAAATAATATTATAAATTTCAATATTGAGATATGATAAAAATAGTAAGTAAAACTATTGATTAATATAATAATGAAATAAAAATAAGATTTCATAGTTAGTTTATTGAGTGCATGTAGACATGGTATAGAATAGGCTAGAAATAGACTAGATGAATGCCCTAGATCAATCATTATATTTTAGAAATTCAACCTATGTAGCCTCAGATAGTTGCATCAACCTCAGATGGTTGCATTGATACTTCTATCTAAATTTGAAATAGGTGTATAGTATGGAATACTACTGGATATGGATGCAACCACTTGGGATATTTTAGGTTATGTTTAGATTTCACTCTAGTGTGTTTAGATCTAGATCATGGGTTGTCTCTCCTTATCAAATTGCGAAACTTAATTTTTCATCTTCATAGTGATTGTGAAAAAATGGGTTAGTGGATTCACAATGTCAAGTTAACCCAAAATACTTATCTAATAGTGGGTGCTACCTACATATCTATTACTCCAAAGAGGGACTTAGACTAAATTATTTATCCTTTACTTGTTGGACTATATGTGTACAATGCTTTAATATATAAAGCAAGTATAAAAATGGCCTAGATTATAACTTAGAAAATAGGACTCATGGAGTGATCCTTTATTCCTTTAGACATATATATGTGTTTCACCTATGATTAATATGAAAATAAGAGATAATAGGGAAGTTTTGCTCATTTGAATGATTTTCTTAAGTTTCCTTGTGAGTTGTTAGGTTTGTGTTAGGTGAGGAATGAATGATGCTTGATATTATATATATTAATTCCTTATGTAAATATCTCACATTAAATATTTTGGGATGACCATAGGTATATGTTTCATTTTTAAACTTGAGGACTTTAGGGCACTGGGTACTTACGTTAGAATAGGACACTTGTCTCGATGTAGGTATTTGACTAGGATGTAAGTGTTTGGGAAGCTAGAAAATAGGTATATATCCAAAACTTATAGATAAAAAATATAAATTGGTTTATAGTATTTTAAACATGATAGAAGGCATGGGTTATTAGTATAACAGTGGTCAGATTAAGAGATAAGTAATTTAGCATAGAGAGATAGTATATGCAAGTCTTTTGGTAGTGGGAATGTATATAAATTGAATGTACATCCATGATATGTATTTTTCAAGTGTATAATAATGAGATGTTATATAATTTATATTTAGTGTCTACATTCTCCCCTTTAATCTAGTAATTAATTTTTTAATTTAAAAGAGAAGAAATGCATAATTTGGTGTGTATAACACAAATTACCTTTATGTAATCCCAACTTGAGTGATTTTATGGTGACTAACTTATAAACAAGATCATGTTATAGTATATAATCAATTCATATAATCTTAAATCAAAATAATTAAAAAAATTAAAATAAAAAGAGTAAGGTTTAGGACTACACCTATGTATCAGTACAACTGCATTACATTTTGGCAAATTGATTTAAAAATATGTATCATTATGAACCATTTAAACCAAGGTTAAGACAAATGTAAGTCTAGAAGTGTGTGTGCATACATACATATATATATATATATATATACATACATATATATATATATATATATATATATACATATATATATATATATACATATATATATATATATATATACATATATATATATATATATATACATATACATACATACATACATATATATATACATACATACATATATATATACATATATATATATATATATATATATGTATATATATATATATATATATATATATATATATATAGGTTCAAGGATGAATTATCCCCCAACCTTGGAGAAAAGGTGAATTACTACCCAGTAGAAGATATTATCTCAACCTCGTAACCCAATCATAATTATAAATTGGTGAGTGTGAGTTATTCCAAGTCAACCCAAAATATAAATCTAGTGAGGTTGAATGATTTAATAAAGTCCAACCTATAAACTTGGAAATATTGAGTGATTTAATCACCTCAACCATACCAAAAGTGAACCAGCTACTGTATTAGATTGACTCAATAATAGTTCATAGTAGTCCAACCTAGTAAACTAAGGCGTGTAGAAGTATTTGAAACATAAAACTAATTTTGATTTTGTAATTTAGGTGTTATTTTCATAGTATATTCACATTATATGAAACTTGGATATAAAAATGGTACCAATGTATATAATTCTACCACAAATGTGTATCTGAGTAATATAACTATGTAATTTAGCCAATTTGTAACTATATAAATGTGGAGAACATGTTTCCAAAATATGCCCCCACTAAAATATAAAACTAAGAGCTAGTATAAGTGTGGATAACATGTTTCCATAACATGCTCCCACTATATATTCAAATCTATGAACTATGACAAATGTGAAGAACATGTTTCCATAACATGCCCCCATTATATATTCAAATTTGCTGAATTATGAAAAATGTGGAATCCTTATCTCTATGACATAAGCACACTAATATTCCATAACTTTTGAGGTGAGGGGAAGTAAATGTTGATTTTCACCTTACCTCAAAAAGATACGATAATTGTATACTCTATGAATGTATCATGTAACATATAGGAGTAACATATATAACTATTAATGAGGTACATAGTATGTGATCACATAAAGTCCTAAGATGCATGATGTGAATCATGGTAATGTCTAGATAATAATAGAAAAATATCAAAAAACAATCAATCACACACAAAAGATCACTCAAAATAAAGTCAAAATATGACGGTCCAAGGAGACCTCAAAAAAGGGGTATGTTCAAATACCACATAATTGCTGGGACATGACCTAGTCAAATTTACACATGGAAAAAAATGACATATTCAAATGTCTATGCAAAAAGCAATGTCATATGAAAATGTTAAAGTGATCAAAACAAAAGCATGAGGAATACCAATAATGGATCATATTAAAATGATAAAAAATCAAGGAAACACACTCAAAGAAGTGCATAATGTAAAAGCATAAGTAACTAGCATAAACATAGCATACTATCTATTGGATATATGTGTTAGTAAAAGATGTCAAGTAAAAAACATATCAATTACACTATCAAAGATATAAGCATGAATAAAGGAATATGTAAGTATATTATCTCAAACATGATAATGGAAAGTGATCATAAAACTATATAACCTATGTGTATCAAGATGAAAGGATCAAATGCCCCAATGTCTATATGACATGAGTATAAGGAAGGCCGAACATACATATAGGAATAGATCATGTATCTATGTATGTCTTTATCACACTCAAATTATGTGGGAAAAATGTGTATATAAAAATTACTGATATGCCATATACTAGCATGGAACCAAAAATATATATGTGAAGGATCCAATAGAACATGTAAATGCTCAAAATATTTTTTGTATTTTGAAGTTTTTTTATTTTTAGAATATTTCACCTTGTAAATTTAATTTGGATCCTTTACATTGTTTGAATCATGGTTGGATAAGTGGAAATAGTGCATAACATGTTCCTCCTTATAATTTACATGTGTAGAAGAAGAATCAATTCTATTATTTAGAATATGGATCAATTTTCCTTCATGAGAAAAAGATACACCTTGTTGTTGTTGGTAAATTTTAGCTTGAATTTGATATAACCAAATAGTGCCCAATGTAAATGCATATTATGATGTGGTGGGCATAACCCAAACCCTTGTTTGAATTAATTAAGGCCCATAAGAAATTGGTATGATGATTTTTCCCAAGGAATCTTTCCAACCTCATTTTTTTGTAATTCTTTTAGATCAAAGCCAAGTTATTTTAAATGTCTTACATTTTAAGTAGTTTTTGTTTATGTGGGATAAATATTGTTATGCCAAAAATAAGCATCACCCATAAATAATGTAATTGTCAATTTTTGTTAGCATAGATGTGAATTCTATGCCACATTTTTGGATTTTGATAAGAATGATCTTGCAAATGATTATTAAATATATTAAGTTTGGTGATCACCAAGTTGTGAACTGACTCTTTTAAAGGATCATCAAATATAATTTTATACTCATCAATAAGGTCCTAAATCTTATGATTCAAGGTAAAAAAACTAGTTTGAAAATTCCAAAGGCCTTGGTTATAGTCACATTAAACATTTACATCATATAATATGGGTAGAGGTAAACCCATATCAACCTTTATAGGATGAGGGAGAGATATGAGGTGACACTCTATAATATTTAGAAGTAATAAAACTAGAGACTCAAGTAAGTGTGTAAATTATCTCCTTGGTGCATTGGATAAGGCATGTTGATTATGTTTTTATAATAGTGTATTGATAGATGTGTTAGGTTCCATTCCAACCTTGGCATATATGTGTGAATGAATAGGTATGTGATCAAATTTAGGAAAACTACCTCCATTATTATGTGGGTATGATAAGTCCTTTTTAGTAGAGACATCATAATTTGTCCATTTGATAAAATTTAAAACAAAGGCCACATATGGTGGCTCCACATTATTTTGTAAGGTTTTCATATGTAATGATCTCACATAAATACCCATGTATCGTGGTAACTTTTGTAACAAGTCCAAGAGTGAAATTTTATCTATAACATCATTATATGTCTTTGAGATTTATTATATATACTTTTTTGATTTTCTTGGTTTGAAAAAGGAACTTTAATTGATGAAGTAAAACTTGACGCATGATATTCTTTGAGGACACATCTTTACAACCAAAGGTAATAACATTTGTATTGTGTGTTAGATCTTGCATAATATCTACAAAAGTATCCAATGTTATATCATCGATTACCTAAGTATCATCCAATGATTCTTATAGGATATCCTTATAGATAGTAGAGTGATTTATAAGTTTGAATATTGAAATTTTAGAATATGTATTGCCCAATTTATCAATAAGGCCACTTCCCATGAGTTTAGGTTTAGAAGGAACTTGATCTATTATATTAAAAAAATAATTTGAAATATGTATTAATGACCATTATTCCTTTAAAAACCTCTCTTGATATTGATATATATGCCTATTTTATGATTTATAGGTCTGATTAAGTACTAAAAAATTGTAGTTATAATCACAAACTAGAAAAAAAAGCTATAGATGCATCCATTTTACAAATAGTTGTAATAAAATGAAATCTAATTTTGAACATTTTTAAATAAAAAATAAAAAATCAACAATAGAATAAATAAACCCTATATCAATATATAGGGTTTTGGGAACAAAAGGTTGGGTTCACCAAATGTTTAAGAATAAATTGAGATGATCAATATAGTATAGGGTTAATAATATAGAAATCAGTAACCACAAGGGTGTTAAATAGATCTATAGTAGGCTAATTAATTAAAAACTCATATAAATAATATTATAAGTTTAAATATAGAGATATGATAAAGATAATATGTGTAGCTATTGATTGATATAACAATGGAATGAAAACAATAGTACTTATCTAGTTTACTATGTGCATGTAGATTTGATATGGAACATGATAGAAATAGACTAGATCAATGCCCTGGATCAATCATTAGATTTTATAAATTTGACCTCTATAGCCTCAAACACTTACATCAACCTTATATGATTGTGTTGACACTTTGATCTAACTTGGATGTAGGTGTCTAGTATAAAATAAATATTGGATCTAGTTATGACCACCTAAGATATTATAGGTTCTGTGTCACCTTCATTTTTGGATGAACATATTTAGATAATGGGTTATAATTCCTTGTCAAATATAAAAACCCTAGTTCTTTATCTTCATAGTGTTTATGGGAAAATGGGTTAGTGGGATCACATTGTCAAGTTAACCCCAAATAACCTTTTGTTAGTGGGTTGTAGCTACATATCCATTACTCTAAAGAGGGCCTCAGACTGATGTAGTTATCCCATATGTGTTGGATTGTGTGTGTAAAAGGATGTAATATGTGGAAAATAAATAAAATAATGACCTAGTTTATAACTTGGTAAATAGGATTCATGGAGTTCTCCTTCAATACTTTATACTTGTAGATGTGTTATCCTATGGCTAATATGGAAATAGGAGAAAATAAGGAAGCTTTACTCACTTGAATGTTTTTGGAAAGTTTCATTGTGAGCTATTAGGTTTGTGTTAGGTGAGGAATGAATGAGGGTTGATATTGTAAATATATCCATCCCTTATGAAAATATCTTTCATCAAATGACTTAGGTTGACCATAGGTATACATTTAAATTTGTAAATTTAATGAATTTTGGGCATTAAACACTTATATTGTAATAGGAAACTTACATCAACATAGGCATTTGCCTAGGACACAAGTGTCTAAGAATCTAGAAGATAGGTATAGGTCTAAATTTTTTAGAGATATAAGATAAATAATGGCATAGAGAGATAGTGTATTCGAGCCTTTCAATATTGGGAAGGTCTAGAAGCTGAAGGTATATCCATGATATGTATTTACCAAGTATATAAGATTGAGGTTCTATATAATTTATATTTAGTATCTACAACATACATTATTTCTATGTTGGGGAATAATGGTACTATGTAAGGACTTTGGATATAAAATTTGTATGAAATTTTTATTTTAGATTTTCAATTTTACATAAAACTTATTTTTTGGGTTCCACTTTTTAAATAAAAACCTAATATAGGGTCCCAACAAAAGAATTATGATGATATTTTTAGTATTATAGTTGAGGTTTCCATGACTCTTAACTTTTAGAACTTCTCAATCTACAATGGATGTTGAGGCAATTATGTTCTCAATAGATGGTTTTAAAAATTACATCTTCTCAAGGTATAATCATCCCATGGCATTCTCCAAATGAGTTCAAAAGAGGGAAACTTGGTTCACATAGCCATATGTGTATTCATTACTTAAATTTTCAAATTTCAAATAGTTTAATGATTTAGATTATTTTATATTTTCTAACATGAGTGGACATTGATTTCTAAATATTTCCTTAGAAAATTTACATAGAGGAAACTAGATATTTGGGGCATATATCAAAATCAAGTGTGATTAGATACATGTATGAAATTTGTTTATTTTATCATTTTTGTATAATAATTT
>JARHVA010001544.1:2160000-2325000 GCA_037957365.1 Torreya grandis | reverse complement strand
TCCTAAGGCCATAAGCCTTCATTAAGCTAAGCATTGCATCATATCGATGATTGAAGGGTCAAAGGGATGTTTTAACTTGGAATGGTCATTTTAGGCTCATGCTTCTTGTAAAGGTAGGAATGTTTGATGCATGGGATTTATATACTTAGTATTTTTATACAAGTTATGGATGATATCACCATCTATTATAGGTATTAAATTAACATCATGAATAAAAATCTTCCTTGAACTTTACTTAGAATAATATAAATTAAACTATGACATTACATCTATTACATTCATTATGCATTCAACTAATAATACCAAAAAAGTATACACTAGAAACATTTTATTATATGTAACAAACTTCTTGATTAATCAAAGTTTAGATATATAAAAAAGTTCATAACACTTAAAATAGAGTCCACACTTAACTCAAAATACTTAATGGCCTAAAGGCTCACATGCAAGTTTGGGAATCTACAACTAGAGCCTTAATGAAATCCATACTAGTGCTAAGTCTAATGATCGCCATTACACTATATGAAAAACTAATTACCCAGAGCTTCACTAGTTTGAGCTCTTTTTATATCTCTAAAAGAACATTTTTATCAAGGTGGAGTGTGCACATAAGTGTTAAGCTAGAGCAAAGATGATAATTCCATCAGCTCCATCACCTTGTGAGTTTTGCATTGAAGTCACCATGTATCTCCCAACCTAGAAGATTTCTTGAGAATTATATAATTGGTTAGCCATCTACCAGCTAGCATAAGGTGCATGCTTATTCTTCCAGCTGGTGCCAAGATGCCAAAAAGTCATCATTCAAAATGATGCCTTGCACCAATGTGTCTATTGTGATAACATGAATCCTTACATACCAAAATAAGAGGACCAACATTACCCCATAAAAAAATTCTAGTCCATCCTCAAAATCAGCTATCAAAGTCTTTATCACATAGAACTTGGGCATGCTCTCCTTAAGCTCAGCATTGAAGTCATCAAATCCATTTATGGTGAACTTGATTTATTCAAAAATGATATTTATTTTGGTAGAGGCCACACTGAGTGAAATCATGATAGTCTTTTCCATATCTTTCTAGAAGGCCTCTATATTTGCCTTAGCCTTTATTACACCCTTGTTCAGGATTACTCCTTGATCATAGGCCTTAGTCTTTAAAGCATGGAAGACTGCTTCCAGGTTATTTTCTTAGTCCTTTATCTGGGTGCTTACCACATTGACATTTATCATGATTTACGCATGCTATGACATACTCACAAAGTAAACTTATGCCATTAGCTTCTCCTTATCCTCATTTAATTTCATAAGGTATGTGTTTATGGTTGATGATTGGTTTGAGAAGCTCAAGAATATGGCATCATTTTCATCTATGCCTTCCTAAAGTTTCATTAAGAGGTCCTCTACCTCTTTGAGCTTATCAATAAGCTCCTTTTATATCATGATGCAAGGATCTTATTTTTATTCTTACAACAGATTAGGTTTCATTCTTGGGAGCATTTGCTCCACTAGAACACAAATATTATCAACCTCAGAGAGGTTCAATATATCGACATTGACCAGAATGGATGGTTTGGCCATATCTATGCACTCATATATATTTTGTAGCTTGAATTTTGTGGTTTGTACTTCATCTTCCTCATATTTGCATAGTTTCTTCCATTTCCATGCTATGTCATCATTGATGATATTTTTATGTGCCACTTTAGGCACCATTCTAATAAGTGCATTACCAGACTAGACTAGGTTCATGGAATTTGAGTTTATGATGAGGGATTCCTGCCCTTCCTCAAGTTATTTTGGGACCAAAAAAAACTTTTTAGGTACCTCAAAGTGAGGCTCATCCATGTAGTGATCAAACATGTATCCTTCTATTGCTAGTACATCCTGATTGTTAGCACATCTTAGTTGTGGTGGTTTTTAGGGGCATGGCATAAAACATTTATAAGTCTTCATCCTTCCACCCCTTATAAACATTTTATCTTATGCTCAACTCTATACTATCCTTATTGATGATGGCTAAAAATATTTTCTCTTCATCTTCACTGGTACCACTACTTTCTTCAATGCTTTCCTCAAAAGACTCATCTTCTTGTTCCTTAAGGGGTTCTTCCTTGGACTTTTCCCCTTCATACACTTCTTCCTCCTAGGGTTTCTCAATGTTTACCTCCAAGTTTATTCCCTTGGTGCTTGCTTCACCTTGTTCCTACTAGGGTTCCTTAGGTGTCTCCATTTTCTATTCTAAGGCATTAGTATCACCTTCCATTTCTTTAGACACCCCTTCATTGCTTGGGTGAACCTCTTATGTAGCTTATCCTAATTTCTTGGTGGGGGTGCTAGGCACCTTATTTACTACTTTAATAGCTAGTATCATGCTTGTAGGAACCTTCTTGGTCTTCTTCTCTTTCTTAGTTACCTTTTCTTCCTTGGCCTTCTCTTCCTTGGTCTCAGACTTCTCAATATCTAACTCACTTAGGATTATTTCATTTTAGGCCCTCATTTTATATTCAAGTGCCAGTGCCATCTTAATTTTCTCTTCATTATGTTCCATTTTATTCCAAAAAATTCTCTTCTCCTTTTCTATTCATAGAGGCTATTTGGATAGTTATTATCTAGATGAGGAGCTTGTCAACTTCTCTAATTCTTAAAACACAATGGTTGTGTTACTTTGGAGGGCCTCTTATATATCCTTGGGACTAGGCTCATCCTCTTATTTGACCTATATGATGTAGGTCTTTATTCCTTATTCTATCTCTTCCTTCATTATGTGCATGAGGGTCTCTTCATTTTCCATTTCTACCAAAGCTATTATATGGAGTGAAATGGGTCCCTTATACTTATTTTTTAATTTCTTGATAGAGGAAGAAATATTTGGAATGAAGGTTATGCACTTCTTGGGAGATAGAGGTGTAGCTTGCTTACTAGAGGTAATCCTTAACCTGATGCACTCCTTGATCTCCTCAAATGTCTCTCCTCATTTATTTTGGGGAGACTTTTGTTGCATCTTTGGTGTTGGCTTCCTTTCAACACTGATCAAGAGGGGGCAATCATCATATTTATTAGGGTTCAAACCTTTATTATATGGATTCATATCATAATATAGATTGAAGATGTACCAAATTATAATTTCCCTCTAGAGGGGATGGAGGTCCATTCAGTTAGAGTAATCCTCATCTTTTATGGTATTTTCTCTTTAGTGCACATATTGACACCTCAAATTAATCCTTTATTGATCCATAGTCTTCACCAAGATCTCCAACTATTGCAAATTGGGAATCCTCCTTAGCACCATTATAAAAAATTAGAAAAAAATGTATAATTTAAATTTAGCCAATAAGATAGGTTTTTATTTGTGAGTGCCAGGTGCACTACACATAAATGTTGCATAATGGTGAAGGTTGTCATTCCTACCATGTGCTATGGGAGCTCTTAGGGGATGTACCATTCAATCCTAAATGCCTATATGTATTGATTTCACCACCCATATAATCTCATCTTATTCTTTTGGGAGAATCCTAGTGGGTTGATGAATTCTTGGTACTTTAGAGTTGAGGAGTTATTTTGGGGTGGGAAAACCCAAAGGTTGTCATCATCATTGTTAGGCATGCCAATCTCCTCCATCACAATCAATATTAACATGGACCCCCACTTAAATGTCTCATGTGTATTGTATCACTCTAACATGTTATTCACAATATCCATAGAAATAAACTTAGAGATGTTTAACTTTTCCTCTTTTTCCATGTGGTGGGTGATGCACAAGTAAGTCTTAATGATGTCAAACCAAGAGATACTAGAGAAAATCTTAGAGGTAATGAGTCATGACACTAACCTCATGCCAAGGTCTTGTATTTCCTTGATCAAGAATGTGAACCCTACCTTATAGTGGCTAAAGATTTTCATAATCCTCTCTGACTCCATATCATCTTCCATCATCTAGTGGATGTATACCCTTGTGTTTGGGAGTCCTGTGATCCTACTAATGAGGCATGCTAAGATTTGTATGCACTTCCATATGAAGTAAAAGTGATCACCATGGATGCATTTATATACACTAATTACTATAGCTTATCAAAACTTATTATCTCATATAACTAGGTCACATTGGTGGTCTCTAGTTTATCTCAGATGGAGACATCAAATAGTGTCATGCCCACCTTGATCTTCATCCCTGTATCAACCATCTAGTCCTAGTTGAGTTCCTACACATTGATCAGTATTTTATGGTTTTACCCCTTCAATATTCATGTGTTCATTGATACCCATGTTTCCCTAATATGACATCAGGGGGAAACAACATTTATCTATATGCAAGCTTTACACTTGATTTAGGGTTTACCACTACTATATTGATGCCTTCCACTAGTTACACCTCCTTTTTCATAGTGAATGATTCTTTGACCATCCATGCCTTCTTGGAATCCTTATATGCCTATGGTGGCCCTAAACTTAACCTTTTGTTACCCATTATAAACTAGATACTATTAAATTATAGTTTATTAACATTCTCAAATCCATTAATATTTCTTAGTACTTATTCACAGTTATGGGGTCTGTGACTATGACTTCAGCCCTCAATATTTTGGAACCATTAATGATGGCCTCAACATCCTACAAAATTTATACTACCTATTTATCTCTCAATTATCTCTACTTACCTCCTAATCAATTTCAAATGGAATGCAATCTCTGTCTTAGTTCAAACATTCTTGTTTGGGGCTATGGATGCTCAGTTTTCACTTATGGTTATATATTTTTTGGTTTGGATCTGGTTCAAATTTGTATTTGGATCTATTTAGGTTTGAATTCATATAAGGTTTATAACCTAGTCTAGTGTTTTATTCACATGTTTATACCTTAATTTTAGCTACCCCATTAATGGCTAGTGAGTAATGATGTGGCAATATGTGGATTTATTGAAATCTACTAAACCAACAAAATCTATGAAAGTATACCAGCACATTCTCATTTATTATCAATTTTTGTGCCTTCACCATCACAATCATTAATTATCTTAATAATATATTCTATAAAGTGATAGGTGATTCAAATGGCCACTTCCCACCGATCATTGGGTGGGTGCAAGCTATCTCAATGATTTCTCTCTTGTGCTTTGTTCACCTTCGCATGACCTTCACCCTTCTAATAGAAACTTGGGTGAAATGTTTCACATGCATGTGATTCAACCTCAATTACATATTTCAATCATTTTGTGATTCCTTTACAAGTGTGCTTCCATTCCTTGGTCAATTTCTCTACACTTTCATTTGTTCTTTCTTTGGCCTTCCCCTAACCCATAAAAATTATTTCACTCATCCTCTAATGATTTATTATCTCTTATTTATTTCTTTCACAAATTAATATTATGTGCCTCCCTTTGTCAACTCATCCTAATACATTTATAAATTTGGAAAATTTAATGTGCTCAAAGACTTAGGTATCTAGCCTTAGGTGCTTAGAGATCATCCATGCTTGACTCACCTGATTAGATTTATGTGTGTAAGCACTATAATGTTTCTCCTATAGTCTTGAATTACCACACATATTTTCCTAACATAAATAATATAAAATATAAGAAAACATTTGGCTTGTGACAAATTTTATTTTGGTTAATAAAACAACCAACTTATGACTAAGAAGTTGATGTCTGATGGTGCAAACACCATCCTAATAAATATAGTTATTCAATAAATTACCATTGAAATTATTAGGGATAATTTCACTTGTCTTCATGTGTATCTTACATGAACCACTCTCTAATATGTTATATATGATATAAGGTCCCATCCACCTAATTTACAACTTGTTTAGGTACTTGAGATACTTGGAATCATATAACAAGACTAGTGTGCCTTAATTAAGGACCTTATGCTTGATGTGCTTATCATGCCATATATTTTGGCATGCCTTTTCTATTACTAGATCCATATTTATTAGGAATGTGTCTCATATACGTAATCCAAGTCTTTTAGACATACACTCAAGGATTCTTGGTCATCTAATTAACCAATACATGTGATGTGTAATGAGGACACTAGAAATTTTGTAGGTAACATGACCTTTACACAAAACACTAGTTAGAATCATTTAGCCTTGTTTAGGTGCGTGTATGTAGTGTAATAGTCCCATAATAATAGTGACACATGGTCATACAAATATTTGTAACCAACATCACATATATTTGAGAGGAATATTCCCAATATCTTATTGACCACCTCAGTTATGTCATTTTCTTAGGGATGATAAGGTGTCATCTTATGGTGCACCACCATTTATTCATTTAATAGGATTAGAATGGTATTATTGATGAAATTTTACCACAATCACTAGTAAAACTAAGTGGATACCCATATTTACTAATGATGATAAACTAGATGAACCTTGTTATGGTGGTAGCTATGAAATCTTTAGTTGGTGTTGCCTAGGCCCACTTGGTGAAATAATCTATGGCCACTAGAATATATCATGCATAGGTACTCCTCATAGTGGGAGTATAGGCCCAACAACTTCAATGGCCCACTTTTTGAATGGGTTTTAGGGAAGGATGGGAATGAGAGGCATCTGATCCTAGTGGTTTTGCTTTCCCAAAATTTGGCATATATCACATGTTTTTGCACACTCTTTTTTATCCTAGAATAGACTTGGCTACCAAAATATTGATTGAAATAATTTACACACTATAGAATCTCTAACACAATGGCCTATAAAAATCCAATTATGTGCCTCTTAAAACATTGAACCCCACTTATTCTCTATGACACATCAGCATAAGACCTCATTTCATATCAACTTTTATAGTTCCCCACTAATGAGTTGAAATGAGGTGATGTAAACTATGAGTTGATTCTTTTCCTTGGTCAACATAGTGTAGGTCACAGATCTAGATGTTAGAAATGTAGTGATCTCTACAAGGTAATCTAGGATACATTATACCCCATAAAGCTACATGTCAGGTATATTAGCTTCTATATTCACTATTGCATCACTAGAGTTGATGCAGGATAGATGGTTTGGGCCCAAGTTTCATTTTCCAGTCTTCACTACAATAGAGAAATAGAATTATTGAAACAAAACTATCCATTGACAAATGCATCCATGGAGAATGGGATTATTCACCAGGTACTTAAGTGACTTATGATTAGTAAAGAATATAGTGGGGTCACCAATAATTATTGCTAGAAAATTTTCAAGGTGTAGACCATGAAAAGTTCCTCTTGCTTAGTTGTGGTATAGTTTCATTCTACCTTAGTTTTATAATTGCGAAGGTGATGGGATGGTCCATCTTTCCCTTACTTGGTTATACCATAATGGTGTCAATCATAGTACCATATGCATGAACATGGACATGGAATGGGTTCAACTAGTCAAGAAACTGTAATATTGGCATGCTTTCTAGTTTGAGTTTCATGGTCTCAAATGCATCTTTTTATATTGCACCCCCATAGAATGGGCCATCTTTTCATAAAAAGTCTTATAGTGAAATTGAAATATTTGCATAGTTCCTTATGAACTTCCTATATTATCCATATTGACTAAAAAAGGTAAGAACATATTTTTTCATTGATGGGGTTTGGAGTTGGAGGATGATTACAATCTTTGCAAGATCAATGAGCAGACCATATTTATAGATGATATGCCTGAGCAAAGTACCAAATGACATTGCAAGAACACAAATTTTTAGGTTAAAATAAATATGCAACTATCATCACCTCTCAAAACATTAGGCACAAGTTGTCATAATGGTCCCTCACTATCCCATACACAATCCAATCATCTAAGTATACTTGAAGGAACTTATGAATGAAATCCTTAAAAGTAGTGATCACCACTCAGGATTATAAAGTTGGTACATTCTTTATTCCAAAGGGAATAACATTGTATGCAAAAAAGTCCAATTCTATCACAAAGGTAGTTTTGGGCTTGTCCTCCTCCTAAATATTAACTTGATGGTATCTTAAGAACCCATCATTGAAAGTGTATATATCAAAACCTGTAGCACCATCCAAGACTTTGTCAGTGAATAGAGTTGGAAAGGGGTTGGTTACATAGGCATCATTTAACAATTTATAATCAATGAAAATATAGATGTGCCAATACTTATTTATACTAATGACCATGGGTATAACCCATTCACACTCTTTCATAGGGTAGATGATGCATGTAGCTATCATATAATCAATCTCTATTTTGACATTGATACAAAGATTGGGGTTCATCCTATAAGGTTACTTCTTGACAGGTCTTGAACTATCAACTAGCTTGATGCTCATCTTCTCAAGGGATGGGTGCATGTATTTTATGTCTCTATATTTATAAGGGAATAAGTCTTATAATTCCTTTAGTAGGTCCACAATGCATGCTAGTTCTATGTCAAACTAATAGGTACCCAAAGTAGCGATTTTTGGTTCTCCTTCTAAGTTGATATATACCTTTATCATTTTTAATGAAATGTGATAAGGTTCACTCTTCTTCTAATGCAAATCCTTGACTTTTTTACTAACCTCAATTATTTATATGCAAACATGGGTAGGGTCTTCTTCTTTTGAGGCACTATCTTCAACTTGGCACACTATCTTCTTCTTGCCTATCAAAAGTGTCTAGTTATGCACTTTCCATGTTTAATCATCATCATCACTAAAGTCAATGTTTAGGGTTTATTCTTAAAATAAATTTAGGATTTATAACCCTTTTTCATTGAACATGTCTTTTATCAATCTTCCAATATTACAGTGTCCTCAAACACTAACCTTTAAACTAATTATAGTGGCTCAATCAGTTCATGGTTTTGTGAAGAAAATGAGAAGGTGTGGACAAACTAATCCTTAAGTGCATCCTAGTTGGTTGTCTCATGGAATGTATTATTGATAATATACCATGCCCATGCCTAAATATTTAAGGTCCTATAGAAGGTATGCACCCATGGGTACCTTGGGGCATTTTCACCATAGACAGTCCAAGTTTATTCACAAAGGTACAAATGCACTATAGGGTCAGAGTTTCCAAAGTAGGATGAGATGTATAGGTCCTCAGTACTATTCCAAAATATAGTGTAAATGGCTACCTTCACATCTCACCAAGTTGACAAGCCAATATTTTGCATTGCCCACCAATGAGCAGAAATGCTTTTTAATATATACACTAATGCACCCATTCTATCCACTTCTTTTAAGATGCATGATTTGAGGTCTTAGACATAGTCTTCTACTGGATTACTCCTTGCATATCCTAAGAGAACTATAAGTTTTACCTTACTAAGGAAAAACACTCTCTTTCCCTTCTTCTTGGCACAAGGGATCCATCTTTTTAAAGTGCAATCAACTTGAACCCAACCTATTTTTATTGATTTTGGTGCCTTAGTGCACACTAAGTGGCAACTTCAACTCGTGGTCTTATATGTTTCCTCAAATCAATGTTCATAAGCAATGTTAGTGGTGTTTAAGGTTGTTTTTACATATTCCTATAAAATCACTCTATTGTACCCAATACCCCCCTTTTCCCATAAGGAAATGGGGACCCACTTTTTTTAGATTATTGTCTTGATTTTGATCCCCCTCTTCTATATGTCTATGAAAAATATGGGAGAAAGACTGATTATTGGCCTTTTTAATAATTTATAAGAGTATAATTAGTATTGTGTTTTCATGGACTAACCTTCTTTAGGAGTCTTTGTTAGGCTCTAAGTTTTTGGACTTATGTTTTTGGGATTTTCTCTTCAAAAAAAATTTCTACATGAATTGGTCTTTGGGTTTATTATGTCAGATATTTTGTTTTAAAAAAATTGCTCTTCACATCATTTTACCAATAAAATATTTGCTAAAATAATTTCATTAAATCAAACTTATTCTTGTAAACAATCTTGTTGATACATTTTTCTTGATAGAATTACCCTTCAACCCTTTGAACCTACCCTTCAATATTTGTGTAACTTTCCCTTTGGCATTTTTGAGATTACCCTTTAGCCTTTATGAAGTAGATCCTTCAACAATTTTTTCATTGGTAATTGCCTTATGAAGTAGACCCTTCAGATTATTTCCAAAGTACCCTTCAACATTTTGAAATTACCCTTTAGAACTTTTGAAATGCCCTCCAAAATTTTGAACCTACCTTTTGGGCTTTGTGCAACATGTCCTTAGACCCTTTTTTTTGTGGCCATTTTTCCTAACATAATTTATTTGAACCTTTTGAAATTTCCCTTCCCACCCCCCCACACATTTCCTTCAGGACCTTTGTCCTACACTTTTACCTTTTTGAACCATTCTTTTGAACTTTTTATCTAAGAGAATTGGGTCTTTGAGAGAATTATTGCAAAAACTTTGTCCAAAATAATTATAAAAATATGATTCATTTGGGACTTTTGAAAATGAACCTTTGTCTTTGACTTACCATTTAATTTTTTTTTCAAGGACACATATTCCTTCAGACTTTCTAAACATACCCTTTAGCCCTTTTGAAAGTGCCCTTTAGGACTTTTGTGGCTACCCTTCGAGACTTTTGTAAGGCCCCTTTCCCATAAAAATATACACTATGAAGTAGACCTTTTGATCATTTTCACCATGAATTATACCCTTTGACCATTTTTAACGTGCCCTTTGGGACATTTGTCTCGAGTAGTTTTCCCTACAAGCCTATCCTTTAGGAATTTTTGACCTAGGGCCTTTTTGAAAGTGCCCTTTAGGAATTTTGTGGCTACCCTTAGGTAATTTTGTAAGGCCCATTTCCCATCAAAATATACACTATGAAGTAGAAATTTTAAGCATTTTCACCATGAATTAGACCCTTTGATCATTTTAAACATGCCCTTTGGGACTTTTGTCTCGAGTAGTTTTTCCCTATGAGCCTATCCTTTAGGAATTTTTGACCTAGGACATTTCCTTTAGACTTTATGTTTTAGACATATTGTATGATGTAAAAATTCCAAAATAATTCCCCAAAGGGCACATTCCCTTCAAGGTCTTTGAATTGACCCTTCAAACATTTTGAAAAAGACCCTTAGGGATTTTTGAAGTGACCACTTACCCTTCAAGACTTTTATCTTGGCCCATTTTTCCATTTGGCCAATTCCTTTAGGACTTTTGTCCTTCAACTAACTCCTTTAGACATTTTATCCAAAACATCATGCCCTTTAACCCTTTTGAGACCATCCCTTCAAGAATTTCTTTAGAATTTGTGTCTTAGATATTTTGTTCGATAAAAATGACCCTTTAGGAGAATTTTTGTAGATATTTTGTCTGAAACAAATCCCTCACATAGAATTCCCAAAATAGTTTACCCACAACAATCCCAAAAAAATTCTCCTATAATAATTGCCTCGAGACCAATACCATATTACCAAGTGGCACCTTTTCTTAGAGAGAATTTTATTATGTTTTGATCTTAATTTAATATTTTATCCCAAGCCCAAATCATATTTTATTAATACCAAAAACTTAGGCTAAAATATTCATGTAGGGTCCTTTATACATATTTTCCAAAAGTATTATGCTAAGTTATTTTTTGCTTATGTTTGTAGGAGTAAGGAATCTTGAATAAATGACACATGCAAAATTGAAGAGATTAAATTTGATAGTCACATAGACGTCATTTGATGGTCATGAGGATATCATTTGATGGTCATGAGGACATCATTTGATAGCCATACAAACATCAAATTTAACATTGGCAATGGACTAATTTACAAAATTAAATTTGATAGTCATATGGACATCAATTGATGGCCATGAGGATGTCATTTGATGATCACTTTAACCTCAAACTTAACCTCATAAAGTACCTATTTGGATTCAAATTAAGATCCTGCATTGCATATCCACTCTGGCCCATTTGATCAAACAATGTGAGACCAATTTTAAATGTCAAAGCTCCATGAGAGTGACAAGTGTCACCATCATGGTATCCTAGTGTCAAAATCCAACAACATATGAGAAGAAGGAGGGAGCCTAGTACATAGAGCTCAGAAGCCCTAACTAGCTACCAAGTGGCACACATATGAAGTAGATAAAAATTGGCAGTGACAAGTGTCAAAAACATAAGAGTCAATGAGTCAAAGCACTAAGATCTATGAACTATGTTAACTTGAGAACAAGTAGATCAATGGTGCAAGATCAATATAGACTTTTTAAATATCTAAACTCAATTAGGTGTTGACACATGTCACATTTCAAAAGATAATAGGGTATTATGGACAAAATACATAGATCTTTTGACATTCAAGCTATATATATCAATAGACATTGGGTACAAAAGTTAAGCTATAGTATGAACACACATGTCTTAATCTAAATGGAAAATATAAAAGTGAAGATTTGGATTTGATAAAAGGCATAGATAAACATGCAATGCATGGTTTAGATTAGTGATGGCTAATAGTAGTGCCATTGGTTATGAAACATTGGTAAAGTTATTTTGGTCCTTCATGAATATGTTAGAGTTCCATTTGAAGGAAAATAATATGAAAGATCCACATGTTTTTATCACAACCTATAAAAAAAGGTATGTGCATTTTTGGTAAATGACACATATTTAGAAGTTTGCATATAGTTCAAACTATAATTGTAAAAAAATTACCTCTATATTTATACACATGCACATGTTGCATAGCTTTGGAAAAGGCTATTTTAAATGGATAACTAAAATTATAATTTATATGGTTTTAGACCATAATTATAACTACATATTCTAACTATCACATGTAATGACATTTCATGAACTTTAAGGATGAGGCAACCCCTTCCCCAAGTCTATATAAAAAATTATAATACTACTTGGATTTTGGTTTAGAGAATTTTTGAATATAGGAGAAACATCAATTTTGATCATCAACAAATGTGTTTGTGTATTTTATTTCCAATTTTTATGTAATTAGTTGTTACTTTCATTGGTTGAATGTTTTAATAATCTTGAGTGTGTAAAAGCTATGAATAGATTCTTGATTAATTTTTATTGATATACTAATCTATAGATGTGCAATAGTTGTTGAAAGATTAGTAAATATATTAGTTAAGATAATCAAGTTCAAATTGATTCATAATTCTAATTGTGTATGAGTTTTTCATTGGATGTAGTTTTTTATGTGTGCAATACCTACCTTAAATACTCCACAAGCCTGAGTGATAATCTCCTGATTAAGGATGTGCAATAGCTACCCTAAAAGGAGAAACCTTTATTTGAGTATTGTGAAATTCATGTATCTTTATCTCCTTATAATTCTTAGTTTTGTTTGACTATGTGTGTACAATTTCTACTAACGATAGGTGTAGGTTCTGAGAGCACTTATCCTTTTAAAAACTAGCTAGGGGAGTAGTTATTAAAAATAACACAAGCTTTATTTTTTTCCTTACCCTTCCCTCCTTTTTTAAAGTTTGTTTTGAGATCTACCCACTCTATATTAACAACAAATTACCCATCCAACCCAAATAGAGATTCACTACCCTTATTATGAACCACACCTTTGTCCAAAAACCTTGTCAACAACCTACATGATCTACCTACTATTCCATCAATATGTTGAAATAAAATGCATACCTGTAACTCATGTCCTAGACTGGAGTTTACCTCCATTGAAATCCTAAAATATTTGAAGGTACCTTGTTATAGTTTTGGTGTGCATAAAACTTGCACCAACAGTCTACTTGGCATTAGAAAGAGGGTAACACCCTCGATATTAGTAGTTATCCTTTGTGTAGAGTTACACTAGAGTCACCTAAGAGAGTGATCATAAGTAATTCCCAAGATATTTTTCTAGTCTCACCCTTGTCAAATCATAAGAGACCCAAAACCATGCCAACAACCTTAATTCAGATCAATTCACCTCTATTAGGGAGCCCCTTACTTATAAGGAACCCTTTACCTATTAATCAACCAATGGTTTAGAAAAAACCCTAGTTAATTAGATCTACTATCACCATCTTAGGGGATGCACATGATTTGCCTCAGAATCTTGAAAAGTGCTTGTCATCCTTTTCTCCTTCAAGAGTAAGGACAATATAAGAACATATCAAATTAGTTAAAATTTCTTTAATATTAATGAATGTCATAAATGAGGATGTTGTGTGTAGATTATTCCCTTTTACTTTTATGGATGCTACTTATGATTTGTATTTAAATCTAACCAAAAATTCCATTGCTTATTGAAATGAATGTCATGCAACTTTTCTTATGTAGTTTTGATAAGTCACCAATCCTAGTTTAGTGTACCAACACTTCACCAGCATAAAGAAAGAACCTAATGAGCCCATCCATGCTTTCATTATAAGATGGTATAAGATATACACCAATTTGAACTCAAGATATAAACTAGAGGTAGCATTAGTGTTAGATATGTATAGGAATGCCTTGGACCCTATCACTACCATGTTTTTGAGAAGAGAAATTTTAGATAACACTCTAGCATTAACATTTGAAGAGGATATTACCATAGATAGGTAACTTAATCCTTAGAAACCTAGAGCACCTAATGTCAATAATGGTTTTCTAGCAGTAAAGCTAGTTCCACATGCAAGGCATAATGTCCTGAATTTAATCAAAACCAATTGTACACATTGAATCCATTAACATAGACAACATAGCCAATTTTTTTCTACTTGAACAATCATGTGATGAGAAATGGTTATCAGTAGAACTAAAAAGTGGTTGCACTCCCTACTATAATTTTATAAGGTACAAATTCTACAAAGGTAGAACTAGATTCTATTCAGAAGATGGTTCAAAAGCTCAATAATGATTTATTGAATATGAAAAAGAAGATGGGTAATGTAAATGGCCCAACTAACAATCAGAATACTAGATTCTAGAGATAAAACATACCATTCAATAGACTTGATCAGCCTAACAAGCTTCTAGAGATCAACATAATAGAGATGGATCTTCCTAATTGGTGTAGAATTCATAATACTTCTAAGAATGGTGAGCTCAACTATGTTGAAATTTTTGTAGCATTCAAAATATTTCAAAGAGAGGTGGTTAGACAAGATTATATGCATGATCCATTTGAGCATCATCCAGATCCTAGATCTTCCACCACTACCATGTTATTTAAAACTTATGAGTTTTCCTTTCTAGGTGAAGATGATAATGAGTCGAAGGATAACATGGATGAAATTCATGATTTCTAACAATTATAAAGAGGTTCATATAATTTAAGGAATAAGAAACCAATCACAACATTGACTCCTCCAAATACCATGATGATTCCTCCTAATCCTAAAGTAGAGAATAATCTACCCCCTCCAAATGGGAATGATTGTAGCAGAGCAACGAAGAACCAAGTAAAGGAAGATACAAATTTTTTGAGGATATGAAGAAGATCAAGGTGAATATAACTCTTCGTGAGTTAGCATAAAAAAACTAAACAAAAAGAGTTGCTTTACAAGTCCATTACTAGGAATATGCCTATGGAGAAATTAAAAGCATCCATAGATGAATCAAAATCATATAACACCAACATCATCTACAAGAGCAAGCCAAAAATTCCACCCTTTCTATTGACTATCTAGTATTTAGTAAGAATATTCATCATTGTTTAGTTGATTCTGGAGCATATGCAACTATTATACCTACATCCATATGTCAAAAGGTTGGTTTGATGCCAAGCCCTTAAAAAAGGATAGTTTCACAATTGTACAAGACTATGGTCTTAGTAGTTAGAGAATTGAATAATATGTGCATTTAAGTAGCATCTGAGCCAAGAGTCTAAATGACCATTGATATTCTAGTGATGGACATACCATATGGATATAAACTGTATTTGAGTAACTATTGGTCCAAAACACTTAACAAATATCTCTCTATAGACTTTTACCATATGTGGCTACCATGGAGAGGAATTGCAAATCAAATCAAAATTAATAGTAAGTCAAGAATGAAATATCCCATTATAGAGTATAATGTCAAGAATAAAGAGGTAAAGTATGAGTTGCCTAGTCTTGGTATTTATACTTTTACTACTTATAATCAAGTACAAAAGCCAAAACTTGAAGGTTCTAATTAGCTATAGACTCTATGCTTTGATGGCACTGGGTCTAAACAAGTATTAGGCATGATAATCAAGTTAATTGATCTATAAGGTAAAACATTCTTGGTAACATATAGGTTGCAATTTCCATGTACTAACAATAGTGCTGAGTATGAGGCTTTAGTTCTAAGACTAAAATTCACACTCAAGAATAATGTCAAGAAAATATCAATATTTGGCAACTCAGATCTAGTGGTCAATCAAATCCAAAAACAAGTACCAATGTAAGATATCTTATTTGAAGAGATACAAGCACAAAATGTGGGGCTTGATTGAAAGCTTTGAATCTTTCAACATCATAATACTTCGTAAAAAATAAAAATTAGACCGTTGATTCAAAAACTATTTCTAATGCTAATTTAGAGTAGCTACAATAATATAAGGTAAAAAATTTCTCAATTGAAGTGGTACCTTGCACCTTTATTCTAAATAATGTAGAAAATTTATAGGTCTTTGATGATGACCATCAAATTATTTAGTCTGTAACTAATTCAAGGGAATTCAAATCCCAAATCATTGATGATAAGGATATTGATCACCACTACCAAGAGGAATCAGACAAAGAAGGCATTCTTCAACTCAAGGAAAATAAAAATTTAGATGGCTTGGTCTCTTTGAAGATACCATTTGACATAGATACTTAGGCACATTAGCTAAGATATCCAAAGGTAAATGAATCAAAATTTAGAAAATAAAATCTAGGAGATGATCATTATATACACCTAAAATTGCTCACTTTATTATTATCACTAATATTCCTATTAATCGACACTAATTCTACTTAGTCTGATTTATCTTAATAATATCCTTCTTTATCCTACTAATTTTATCCTATTCTAGCCATTTATCAAATAAACCCTTTAAATTACCTTATATTCACAAGTCTTAGTCTAATCTCATTCTATCATTAATTCTTCTAAATCTCCCATTATGCTAATTTAATTCTAATTATCCATTATATGGGAATTTTAAATTCCCATAACCCCACATACCCACCTATTAGCCTACACCCTAGCATTTTATATACCCATAGTCACCTAATCCTTCTCTAATCCTCATATAATCCCCCATTAATCATCATTATTTCCTAAAGAGAATTCTATAACTCTCCAAATATATCACTCTCTCTAACTAAGCCTTCCTCTCTAGAAACCTCTAACTCTAGAGGTTTTCAAGGAATTTAATATTCCTTGGATAATTTATATCCATTGGATCTCCTTATCCAAGTTTGAATCTTATCCCTTGATCTTCTCTCCATTATTCTATATAGCCAACACTCTTTTTCCATGGAAGGCCATCTAGAAAGCTTGTAGGGAAACCATGTCAAAATGAGTCCTTCAATCAATCATTCAAATCCATTATCCACAATCCAACATCAAGAATCATAGTGTCAAATTTGAGTCTAATAATCAACCATTAATCCGAGAATAGAGGCATGAAGAGATAAAACGAGATGGTAATAATGTTTCATTTATGCTAATTTACTCCTTCTATCCATTCCTACTGGAGATATCAAGTTTTGGGTTTTTGTTGTCTCTTTGATAATATTTTTTGAACTTAAAATTTGGCATACATTTTGGTGACCATGGTGGGAGAATCCATCCTAATATAATAATTTTTCATCCAAGAATTGTTTTTGGTAGCTTGTAGGTCAGACTGAAGACAAATTGGTGGCTTCTAATTTTTAAAAATTTATGTTATTTTGGTAAAAATATGCTCTAGTTTTTTTTATAAACTGCTCTTTATTCATATGGAATTTTGTGAAAACATTTCTAGGTTTTGAGTTTCTAACTCTCACCTTTCCAAAACATTTTATGGTTTGTTATTTCATTAAATATTTATAAAGTTATCACTTATTGAATATTGTTGTTCTACACATAATTTTACTTTATTTAAAAAAATAAAACATAAAAAAAAATGTTTTTAAAGGTGTGATTTAGTTTTTATTTTTAGCTGTGTATTATTAAGGGCATAAGAGATGCTACTAATCTCACAAGTAAAATAAAAATTACATCTACGTTAAAATGATGACTAGTGTTTCATCTAGAATTTTTTTTTGATAAAAAAAGCCTTGCATCTATTTCACAAAGGATAGCTATTACTGAAGGATTGAATGGTTTGTCTTGTACCTATCTCCTATTATAAGTAATCCTCTAAAGGATCTAAATAGGAATATTTGAATGGTGGCTTACAATATTCAAACTACCATATTCACCTGTAGTTTTGTGCATGTACATTGAAGGGAAGTATAAATATTTATTCAAATTTATTCAAATTTTGTGCACCTGCTACTTTTAATCTATATTTTCCACCATTTTTCTTTCTCTTCTGATCACTATAGCCACATACCCTGTTCTAAAGCTACTTTTTTTGTACATCCTAGGAGGGCATTAGTAAATACACTAACAATTTTATTTGATCTATACCCTATAATTACTACAATCCCTACAATTATTTCCTTGAGACATTTCATCATGAAGGTCACACAAATTGTATGGTTTTCAAAATGTGACCTTTATTTATTTGCACTCTAGATTGTAGCATAGAGATGTCATGAGTAGAGAACAATACCTTTTGATGGCTCTATCTACTCATTGGCCATCATGCAGTCTAGAGATTTTCCCAAATATGTGATAAGATGTCAAAAATAGTAATAACATTTAAAAAAAATCCATTGCTCATTTGTCTCATTTTGAATAAATTTCATTTTGGTGTGACTAAATAATACAAAGCTTTCTTTGTGGCTAATTTTTTTATTTAGAATGTCATTTAATGGACATTAAGTTTTTAATCTCATATGTTTATTATTACCCTTTAAAATAAATAAGTAAATCAATAGAAAAAAATAAATAAAATAAAATAATAAATAATAATAAATAATAATAATAATATATATTATAATAATAATAATAATAATAATAATAATAATAATAATAATAATAATAATAATAATAATAATATTATTATTATTATTATTATTATAATATTAATAATTAATGAAAGTGTTTTGTGTATATATAATTACTAATAGTTTTATAAGTTTAGTTATTTTGTAAGTTTTATCATTTTAATAAAAGTAATTATAATTTACAATAATAATTTGTATATTAATAGGTAGAGGTAAAGTTTGTTCCTATTTTTTAGGTAATATGTGCATCAAAGATAGACTTATCAAAACTACTAATGTCTTTTCTCATAGGTAACCTCTTTTGAGTGCCATAATCAAACTACTAACTTGTATGGTTGTAGGTCACTGATCGAAGATCCATTTTGGCACTCTTAAAATCAGTTTTGAGTCATTTTAATCCATTTAATCTTGTATATATAATTTTTAATCATCTTGTTATTGTTATATTTATGATCAAAATTGAAACAATCAAAAATTGCAACACAATGAATAATGAATACAACAAGATAAATCTGATTAACTGTTTAGAAGTCTGCTCTATCTTATAAATTATACTTGTGATTGAATATGTCTATATACTGAACAATGAGGAATCATTATATATACAAGTGAGAGGAAAGATACACATCTCTTAAATCTCCCTATTGTTAAAGAGACACATCACTTCAATCTCCCTATCGGCCTCCACCAAAAGTCCAAGACGTTGGGCTAGAAGTGGGAGCCTGAAATTGCTCCTCCAACATCAATAGTTATATGCATATATCTTTGTTAGGTTTTTCCTTGTATATAATTACTTGTATAAACATGTAAATAATACTTGTATTATGCCCCACACATAGGTAATTAAATTGATTAATTAATCATATCTTATTTTGCCTATTTGTTAACCCCTCCCCTCTAAGATAGCACATGATGTGGAATGAACACCTATTCAAAATTTTAGTATATATGGGGTAGTTTCATGGATTTCATCACCATGTATTGACCAAACTCTATGTTTTAGTGGAGTATAAAAATTAGGGACAAATATCGTTAGGCTAAGCGGTTGACCCCATACAGGTCATCTATGAAGGGGAAGAGTTAATTCTCTGAACCAGGCATTATACAACACCCTATATAGACTTAGACCCCAATGTACCTTCATGTATATAAGGTATTAATTTAGAAACCTTGTGCATATCTAGCATAAGACCTTTTATCCATAACAAGTGTACCACTACAAAAGTTAGTATTAGTTTTGAAGTAGCCATCAAGTTTAAACAGGGTTAAGAGGGATCGATCAATTCTGTAATGCGTCACAAACCTAAAACCTGACCTATGTAGCCATTGGATGGTGTGGTAATTAGGTTACACACCTTATCAATTTACTAATCAGAGGGTTGTGACTTGATTTTTTGGGTGTGTGTTGTGCTAGACCTATGTTATTTGTGAGCCGACTCAACCTTCACCCAAACCTACATACCCATCTAGGTCTTTGCACAACTCTTCTACATCCTATATTATTTATTTTATATATCATCAATTATATTCTTGCATCATCATCCTACCATCTTTTATATCCTTATTATCCTTTTCATATACATCCTTTTCATTTACTCATCTAGTATCTTTGCCTAGTCATTATCACATACCCTAGTCACACTTTATCTTAAGATAATCTCACCTTGATTTGTACAAAATTGACCTTGTCTTATCTATATTTTGTTTCACCATCATCCCTATAGTATCTTGTCTCTATCTTGTCAATCTTAGTCATCATCCCATTATACATTTTGTATTGTCATCATTCTTTATACGTCCTTGTCACCATCCTCTTATACATATTATCTTTTTATAACATCATCTTGGTCTTATCCATCTCCCACCTTGTTTAAAAATACCCACTCATACTCTTATGCCATTTCCAATTTATCATCAGTCATACTTCATTACCCACATATCTTAATCATCTTTTCTTGTACATCCTTATCCTAGTCACCTCATCTCGTACATACTTTGTTCATCTAGGGTCTCCTTTTGTCTTGTACATCCTCCACATCAAATTATTATGTACACACACACAAACACACACACACACACACACACACACACACACACACACACACACACACACACACACACACACACACACACACACACACACACACACACACACACACACACACACACACACACACACACACACACAGAGTCCATTTACACATCCCATACTATCTTGTCTTCTTCCTATCCTAGTCAGACACTATCATTACACATCCTAATCATCATCTTGCATCATTCCATGTACATATTATCCTAGTCTTGGTCTAGTCATTCTGTACCATATACATAACCTATCACATTATACACCCTTATCCTATAATCCTTTATCTATATCCTAATCAACATCCTAGTCATCATCTCATTATACATCTTTTCTTGCATATCTTTGTAAATACTTATCATCATCCCATTGTACATATTATCCTTTTTTATATCCTTAATCCCCTCCTATTCTACCATATAAACCATCATTAGTCATCTCCCCCATCCACTTACATATCCTAATTATCATCATCCCATTTATACCTATTATCTATTTCCCATCTCCCATCTTGTCTTCATCCCATCCTAGGTTGCATCCCCATCAACCTATAACTTCTATATTTTACACCCTTAACTTATTATCATTTTGTACATATCAACCTATCATCATCCTTACCTCATCACTCAATCATTATCTTCTACATTTTAGTCATCATACTCACATATCCTAGTTACACCTTGTCATCCACATTTTTGTCATAAGTCTAGTTCATCCATAAATCCTAATCATCATCCTTCCTCTTGTATATCCTTATCTTAATATATTATTATACATATCACTTAGGACCCATATTTGATATCCTTATCACATCATCCTTTTGTACATATCCTTATCATCTAACCATCTTGTACATCCTTTTTATATTATCCCATAATAGATACTAATCCTTTACACAATATTTTATCCAGATCATCTTTTGATAACCAATCACCCCCTCATCACCAAACATCTCATCTTACACATATTGTCCTCTTATATATCTTGCTCTTAATCTCCTTCTATTCTAACCATACCCACCCATCCTTGGTTATCACCCCATCACTCACCTATCCTAATCATCACCTTGTATATCCTAATTTCATCCCCTTTTCCACAATTTTATTCTCTTTCACATCTTATTATTCATATCTTATCCTACTCCCACTTATCATTCATCATACCCCTACAATCTCATAATCATATTTTTATCATCTACTTCCTATTATAAATCCATTTATAATCACTTATCTTGACCCTACCTTCATCACCCATTTAACTGTCACCTCATTTTATCCTAGTTGGATTTTAGGTCACATATAGGTCTAAACCATCCCCATCCTTAATCATTTTATCATCACCTATCTATACTTATCATTTTATTATCATATAATCACTCTCATCATATCATCATAATCCTATCCCATCTTGAGAAAATTAGTTTAAGGTCTTGGGATAGTTTTATCATCCACATCATCTTATCACCCCAATTCACTATCATTCATCATTTGGTCAGATCTCATACCTAGTCAATATCTTGTTATCATCTTGTAATTTTATTAGTATTAATCTATCAAACCCATCAAACATCATCAATCATCAATCATCTCTAATCATCTTTCCTTATTCATAAATATCACCCATTATATCATCTTCTTACTAGTTTAAATTTAGGCAACCATCAAATCTTTAAACCTTTTTACTAGCTTGATAACTAGGCATTATTGATAGGTTATTAACACCTATTATACTATTAGTCTGATATCTAACCCTAGTATTATATCATTCATCCATAATCATCTTCACCTATCATACTATCTAGGTCATTAAAACCACTTTGTTCAAGAAGCCTTCTCTAATCATTAATCTACCCTCATCAACCCCCTATCATCATTCATCCTTTATTATCATCCCCATGGACCCAATTATTGTAGACCAATACATCCTATCCAAAAAAGATGAAGTCCTTTTATGAGCACTAGATTTATGTGCTTTCCTACCCTCAAACCTTTTTCTAATTCATCCCAAATCACCATCCTATAGTACAAAAATTTCAATCCTAGCCTTCCTTGATGCTTTCACCCTAATCAGTCAATACATCACAGAGAATAAAGATGAATTCCTTTTATGGATATGGAAGATGGGTGCCCATTTTACAAATTATTTTAACCCCATGAGCCTTAAATAACTTCCAAAATAAGTCTAACATCAACCATTATCTCATCCTCCTCCACTATCTACTATCCCTATTCAAAACCCCTTGGTCCCAATTCATACCCATCCATAGGCAAACCCTCCATATAATAATCATCATCCATCAAATTTATCACCCACCACCATGTAATTTTACCCCTCTTTCATAGACCAATACATGATTCCAACAAGTATGAGATACTCTTGTAGTTAATTAAAATTGGTGTACCACTTCCCAAAGGTGTCGAACCCCTTCAACTTATTGCACCTCTAGCACAAACCCCTTTGTGTAAGTCTTCTTCCAACTCCCCATCCACTAGTTATAGTTAATCATCTACCCCTTCCATTACTAGCATAGGGAACCCAATTTTAGCCACCTATCCATCTACCTAGTAATTTCAAACATCATCTGATCTATAGTCCAATGCTTCCACATCTAAATCACAAAGTGAAGCGGGTCCTTATACACCCCTTACTATATCATTAGAAGCTCTTTTCCAACAAATTTTCACTACTAACATGATTGTCATTCTACCCATATGACATTTTTATCCCACCAAACCTAAGCCCTCTTGATATATAGTATAATGGTATTGTCTATATCATCAAACTTTGGGGTGTTTCATTAAATAATGTCAAAAATTCTAAAACTATGTCCAAGACCTCATCAACAGTGGTGACATAATAATTGAGGATAAATAAAATGAATTTAAATCCCTGGGTGAACAAGAAGAAGAATTATAATATTCCATTCCATATTATGATCAAACCCTTCCCATTTTAAGCTAAGGTCAAGACATCCTATTAATCCTCCATGATCCCCCATCTCCAACCACCCATCCATTCAAAACAAGTTTACTCCCTATAAACCTTGGCCTTATGTATCCCATAATCTATTTCATAGACCTATCTTTGCTTTGTCCATTATTTATCCATAATTTCCCTCTCACACACCACATTAAATACCCCCTATTGAGAGGAAAATCATGGATAATCATTGCTTTACTCATAGCATTATGTCATATATATCAGAGACCACATTGGAGTCAAAACAAGTTCTACCTACATTTGGATCATTTTCCACACCAGCATCTCAATCATATTCCTCATCAGAATCATCATCCCTTATTGATATTATAAAAAATGGTGATAATGCCTACTATTTTGAAGATCCCAATCAGGATGATGAAGTCATACCTAAATTCTTGAATGCTTTATCTGTTGAAGATTTTTAGAGTGAATCTGATCCTACATTAGATATATGTCTTAATGATCCTTTTGAGATTTTTGAGGACACTTTATTTGGCATTGAGGCTAGGGATCCTAGTGACCTTTATGAAGACTATGTTACCAATTATCCCTTTACTCCCTCATGCAACATCAATCATCTACCTCACCTCCATAATTCCTATCACACTCCATGAAGGGGATAAATCAGGACCATGCACTATTGGATTCCCCTCTATATTTAACATCATATGCTATAAATATAAATATCAAATACTATCATCCAATAATCATAAATCATGATCTAATAATTTTTTATCCCATAAATCAAAGTCAAGAAAAATCAAATCATCAACCAAATCAAATAATGTCTCCCCCTAGTAAAGCCTAATATCAGGCACTAGGGGCATATCAAAGTCAAAAAAATTATCTATCAAGTCAAAAATCAATCTCCTCTGGTGAAGCCCAAAAACTAGAACCGGGGGGAAATAAAGTCAAAAATCATATGATTGACCATCCTCTTAATGTTTGGATCAAAGAGTCAAGAAATTAAAAGGTCTTAAATCTTATAGTCTTCTAGAGCCAATATAAAGAATCCCCTTCACCATATCTAATGATTTATGTGACTATCAAAACCCCTCTCCATTCCTCATATCATCATATCACTAATCTTGATCACATCCCTCTTTCACATCATATATCCCATCGTCACATTCATGGAATACCCCCATCTATATCATATATCACACCACTTAGTATTATTGTACCTTTTAGGGGTCATGAATATACCTAGTTAAAATGTTTGGAAGATGTTAAATCAAGATTCAATAAAGATCATTATCACATGGTCTTAACATCACCTTTATATAGAACATGTGTTGGCTAAATGATCCATCAAGTGACTGCACCTTACATATCACCCATCCCTAATAAATTGAGATGCCTAATAAAGTCAAAAAAGTTAAAAAAAATCATTCATCCAATGGTGAAAACCAATCTTCTGGCACCTTGGGCAAGTATCATGATGAAAATTAGTTTCTAATATCATGATAGAATAACCAATTGTCTGCATTATTCCTCAAAACTTTGGGGAAAATCCATATTTTTCATATCCTCATCCATATATACCACTTGTCACCTCCCTTATCCACCTTGTTTATACCACCCATCATCTTATACCTTGATCCATCATATCATGCATCCTATCCTTTCCCATCTTGACCTTCATAAGGAAGCATAAGGTGTCTTGATAAATGTCCTTGAACCATCTTGACATATCCTTCAATGGAAACTTGGGAAAATAACCATTTGGTTCCTTAATGATGTGGTCATTGGCTATACTTATTCCATTCATCTTTGGTCCCCATCATCATCATCATCCTTTGTCATCCTATCCATCTATCCCTCCATCTGATTTAACAATTTTGGGAATATTGGTGTATTATTCCTAATTTAGTTAAAGGGTTTGATTAGTAAAATTAGTAAATAAATAGATAGTAATTAGGATAATAATTTATGTAAATTAATTTCAATTTAGAATTTATTAAAAATAGTAATTAGAGTGAGAGAAATCAACTTAGCTAGAAACTAATTGATTGAATTGAGATAGAAGCTAGAATTAAATATGTAGGATTGAGACACTATCAAAAAATAAGATCTAAACTTCATTTTGTGATTGGACAAAAGTACCAAAATTGGATAGTAGTGACACCAATGCTATAGTCCACCTCTGCCACTATTGTTTTGAGGATCTAAGCTTTCTAGGATTTATTTTCTATGTCTGTGTGACCTTATCCACAAAGTTTCATCATCTGTAAGTCTGTATAACTCCCTTTAGAGTAGAATATTTCTTCAAACCCTACCTTCCATTATGATTTGACCAATTTTGAGCAAGAGGGGGGTGTTAGTGTGTGTAAAATGCATTGGATGTGCTTCACACCCTATTTATGGGCATGCTACCTACATACCAATACTCTGAAGAGGGATCAAACCATATGTAGTCCTCCCATTTGATGTGCTTTGTGTAATTATGTATATGAATATGAAAAATGCTAAACTAGATTTTATTAAGATGGCTAGGGAATGGTGTAAGGATTTTACTAAGATTGTAAGTATATTAGATTATTGTATGCAGAGAATAGGGAAGATTAATTGAGTGGTCTTGTTTGTATTCTTATTTGATTAGTGATATTTGTCAACCCTTTTCAAATTATCTTTGAATGTGATTTTATAAGGATCTATTGGTCATGGATTGAATTTGCTCACATTAGGCTGATAAAAATAAAGATGGTGAATTAGAATAAATTGATTTTTGGGGCCTATAGTTATATAAAATGTGATATTTGGTTATTTAATTTTGGATAATGAAACCCAATCCATAGGTCCTCTTACTCTCTTGCACAACCCTTTTAGGCTTTTCTTTCATGATTCTCAGTCATCCACAACCTTTCAAATTTAACCCTTATAAACCCAATCAACTCTTTCAAGCCCAGATCCATCCCCCTAGGTCTCATTCCCTCTAGAAAATAGTACCTAACTTGGATAAGAGGGTTGAAACCTAGGGTGTCTAATTTTTGGAATTATTGTCCAAGTGTACTTTTGGTCATAACAGTCATATTTTCCTAAATCATTATCCTAATTCATGTTGAACTAACACAAATTCATTTAACCCATGATCATTAATTTCCCTATAAAATGCAATTCAAAGTTCATTTAGAAGGGTTAACACTCATTTATAAGAGAGAAGCATGAATACAAGTAAGTACACTCAAGCAATTTTCCCTGTTCTTTTCATACAGGCTTCCAATATTATTCCAAGCTTATTCAAACCCTTGCACCAATCCCTAGCCATCTAAAGTACACCCAGTTTCACATCTAGTTACATTTTCATACATAATTTTACTAGGCACTTCAATGTGAGAATTACATTAGCTTGATCCCTCCTCAGAATATTGGTATGTAGGCAACATGCCCACATATGAGGTGTGAAGTGCATCTAATGTATCCTTTACACACTAACCCCTTCTCTGTCTTTCCCAAAATTTCTTTAAAAGTTCAAGCACAAAGATCTCTTCAGTATTTTGAAGATTAAAATAGATGTGTAATGAGCTCTACAAACTTTTAGTCTTAGATATTTCACTGACAGGGTAACATAGACCTACCAAGTAAAACCCAAAAAATTAGATCACTTGGACAACAACATTAGAAAAGGACTAAAATGCCAAAAATTAGGGTGTCCAACTTTTGATTCTCCTATGTAATAAAAAAATTAATTTTAATAAATTATTTTTGATACTATCTCAGTCTTGTACCTAAATTATTAGACCCTGTCTCAGTCTAGATAGCTCAGAATAAGCTATGTCATATTTTCTCTCATTTATTACTATTTTTAGAAAATACAAAAATACAATCTATCTACATAAATTAGTGGCTTAATTATTTCAAATTATTTATTAATTTACTTTACTCTAGATAGATTTATTAATTAGGAATAAAACTCATTTATTCTAAAAAATAATAAAACATTTGGTGAACCCTACTTCAAATTTTTCATAAAAATCCTAGAAACCCTAGGTTAAATTATTTATAATTTTTTCCATAATTTCTTGATTTTTATTGTATTTAAAAATTATAAATATAAAAACTAATTGTAAATTTATTAATATATTTAATAAAAACCTTAGTTTGCACATATTAGGTCCTTTTTGCATACAAAAACATTCCAAACACTAGGAAAAATATATTGCTAATTTTAGAAACATTTTATAATTTTTCCTAAATTTTTCGAGAAAAATTATAAAAATTTTATATAAATTCATATCAAAATTTTAAAATTACCATACTAATTTTAAAAAAAAAAATCCAAAACCCTAGTTGCATCAACTAGCTCCTAGTTATTTTCTAGTAATTTTCTTATCATTTTCTTAATTTTTAGTTGAATATAAAACTCAACAAATCAATTTAAAATTCAAAAATTCATAGTATTTTGCATAAATATTTTTTAAAAATACCTAGTTGCATATACTATCTCCTACTTTGCTTCTTGAGGTATCACCTTATATCCATAGCCAAATTGCAAAAATGATGCTCTTTTATTTACAAACTTTTCTTACATTTCTTGAAAATAATAAGGAAACCGTAATAGGTCCTATCATGTACATGAATGATGAAGTTTATCATATGTTAGTAAAATTTTTTGTTATTTGCATTTCATGTTTATTTTTCATTGCATGGGACAATGTTAAGCAATTTATTCTTCAAAATTTTAATCCATCTCCTACATCACCTCCCTTAGATCCCCTCCCCCATACTGAGTCATGTTGTATGGTTCATTTCACTCTTCCCCAAATCATTACCTATCACTAGAGAGCCCAGTTGATACCTTTTGTCCCTCTACCTCCTCAACCTATAGATTATCTTCACTCTCCTCTCATATCTAATACTACTCCTATATGGATAGTAGATAATGTAGTTAGAGTTATTACTTGACATGCCACTATGCCTCTTCCACCTACCTAAGAGCCCCATCACCCCACTAATACAACTCATCCCAAGACCAACCCACCTAAATAAGTAGATTTGTATAAGGCATATGACATATTTTATCAGTTGAGAAACATTCCAACCAAAATTTCTATGTTAGAACTACTTCAAAAAGCTAATGTATTCAAGGATATTCTTTATCAGGAACTCACTCAGACTTTTATGCCTATTGATTTAGAACCTTCTTATTTTGCATTAGTGGTCAACACTTTAAAAAATATCAAAGATGAAATCTATATTGATAGAAAGGATATGCCTTCTTATAAAGTTATTGATCAAAATTTACCACTATTCATATAAGTATCAAAACTAATGCAGTCAACAAAGTTATTATTTATAATGGTTTTGGAATAAATATATGTAATATCATATTCTTATAGGCCATGTGTGTATATTTGGCATCAATGCAAAAAACATATAAGAACATTTTAGGGTTTGATGATATACCATGATAGATATTGGGCACTATTACTTTAGATATCATGTAGGCACTAAAAACCCTCTCTACATAGTTCTAGGTCATGCCAGGTCCTCTCCACTATAATATTTTACTTAGATAACCCTAGATACAAACCATGGGGGACATTCCTTCCACTCTCCATTGATGTATTATGTTTCTCCATGATGTATATCTATACACATGTCCAACAGACAACTATCCATTTAGATATTATTGACTTATAGAGTCATCTTCAACGATTTGACTAGAAATGACACCATATCTCATAGTACAACCACCACCTCACATAATTTATCTTAATTAGATACATACATATGAAGTTGGAGAGATTAACACTTCTTGCATTCTTCCACTTAAAATCACACCATCAACACCAATTATTCCACTAGTTATAGTAGCTTCAATCATTCCATCTAATTCATCGATCATAGTGTTGGGTGAATATTTTGTCGACCAACTAACTGGTGAGCAAAATAGTTCTTATCACCATAGCATAGGGAGATTGGTCATCCAAATGTGCAATTTTACTACATCAACAGGGGACAAATCTCTCTTCTCATCAAGCAGAGGTTCCCTATTAAATATACAGAGGCTATATACTATATATATATACATATAAGCAGAAAGTAAGACACAAGGATAGGGTATCACCATCCATCTCTCTTATTTTAGAGATGATGCTCACAGATCAAAGGAGAAATCTTAGGGAAGACACTGAAGGCACTTCTCTTCTTTCAAAAGTGATCTTGTAGGTAATAGTAGGAGTTCTTTTAGGTAGTGACAAGTAACTAGTAACCAAGGGTGCAATAACTAGTAGAATGAAGTGTAGCACAAAGTCTCCACTTCAGCTACCCAAAGAGTGAGATACAAAGGATAATGGGGGCATAAAGTCATTCCAAAATCCTCAACACAGAAACAAAAAATAAACACACACTAAAGACAACTATAACAACACAAAGTCTAAAAGTAACTGACTTCATGACATCTTCTTGATTACTTTCACTAGTTCTACTTATTAGATCAAATAAACAAGAACACATTAAGAAGATAGACATATGAATAATCTCCTAAAATGATACAAGCTATATAGCCCAAAGTATGCAAATCACTTGCTTTCTCCTTTAGATAAAATAATATAAACAACAATTTGAGCTCAAAGTCTCAGTAATGCCTTTCAATTTGGGCAGAGTTTCAATTCTACTAATGGGAAGATCTCCTTTCAAATGGTACAAAATATTACAATATATAGAGGCCTGAGGGAGGCTTGGCACTTTATTCCATGGAGAGACCCATTTAGCGCATTCAATGCCTTGGATGCATTCTTGGTCTTATCAAGAAGGGCCATGCTAGAGTAGGGCAACTACCTTAACTATGGCATGTCAATTCATCTCTAGTGCCTCCTCCTGAGATTGAATCTCTAATTCCTTCACCTGCTTAGCCACACAACTATCTATTCTACCTTTATCTCAAAGGGGACAAATAGACGGTGCTTTCAATGTTTGCAGGCCCCTAATATCTACCAAGTGAACTACTTCACCTACTGGAATTAACTCCTACTGAGTTTCCCTCTTTGTCTCTTCCTTATCTTGGTCCTAGCCTTAGGGTCTTTTGAATGCATTTGGGTCTATTCTTTAAGTCTACTAAAATCAACAAACACTTCATTGTGACAAATTTGACATTTGTGGGGCCATCATTCTTCCTAGTAACTCTCTCATGTCTTTCTCACTTTCCATGGCCACTTTCCACTATGATGTGGGTGAGGACACATGGTAGCATCAATAACTTTGAAATAGGCTTATTATAATAAGCTTTGAAACTTATTAGTGACTAGAGGCATGGATGCAGACATGTGACATCTTCTGCTACATTGGGATGGGACACATGGTGAGTTCTACACTTTAAAGCTTCTTCTGAAACTGTCTCGACATGTCACACTTGGTAGCTTCCACTAAACTTTGAGGCCCAAACCTTTCCTAAAGGGAACTTGCCCTTGAGGGTCTTGAAAAAGGTCCATTTTTGAATGTTGAGTGTCCCTCTGCAAAGGTGTCTGCCCTTCAAGATCTTCCACGTGGCCTTCGGGCTTCAATTCTTTGGTAGGCTATTGGTCCCTTTCTTTTCTTTGGATGAAATATCCAAAGGAATTCCTTTAGACAATTTGTTTGAAGGAAACCTTTCCTTGGCTTTATGTGTGCCTTTGCACTTGAGGGTGCTCCATCCTTTGACATGTGGCATGTTCTACTCTTTTAACTAGAGACACTTGGCATCTTCTACTATTTACACGTAGTAGTATCCACCTTCTTGGGCCTTCAAAACATCATAGAAATGTTTGGGGCTCAGTCAAGCTCTCACAAATGATGACACTTGTCGGCCTCTGCCGATCTCTACCAAGGGCACGTGGCACAATCCACTACTCTTAGAAAAACATAGGGGAGCCTTCCATGGTTGCCACTTGTCACCCTCCATGGAACTCTGAGAGAAGCTTTATCAAAAGAAGCCTATATCTTATAAGGATATTTGAGAAGCAAACACTGACACATGTCACATTTTGATGAGTCATAATGGGACACATGGCATCTTCTACATACTTTTAATAGTTACATATATGTAGACACATGGCAGTTTTTGCTTGACTCTTCTTTGCACACGTTTCTTTCCTTAACTAAGGTAACCTTTAAAAATTTAAACCCAACGTGTTGAAATAATTAAACATTAAACTTGTTGAGCTGATGAACCAAAATGGTTGAAGTTTCATGTTGACCATTTTTGTCTAACAGGCCAAAAATTGGTCCCCTTCTTCCCCTGTTATTCTAGGCTAATTCATTTTTTGATTTCACACAAGTCTAGGAATTTCTACAGACTCTACATGTCTATTTCTATGGACTCTATAGGTCCATTTCTATAGACTCTATAGGTCTATTTCTATGGACTATGTAGGTCTATTTCTACCATTTCTATAGGCATGGATTTTCTACAGACTCTGTAGGTGAAGTTTCTATAGATTTTTCAAAGAAGATTTTTCTACGAACTCTGTAGGTGAGTCTTTTAGCACATGAAGAACCAATTTAAAGAGTGCAAGGTTTTGCAAAGCTTCTTCAGACTCTTGTCAAAAAATTCACAAGGAAGGTTAGCATCTTTAAACCGTTGAACCATTAAACTAGTTCAATGGCTTGGTTCAACACTTTGGTTCAACGCCTTTGTTCAATCAGCAAAGTTCATCACTTTGGTTCAATAAAATTGTTCATAAAATTGGTTCATTGTGTTGGTTCAATGCCTTGGTTCCATGCTTTGGTTTAATCTGATGGTTCAATCACTCGGTTCACTCAGTCAGTTTAATGGCTTGGTTCAATGCTTCAGTTCAACACCTTGGTTCATCAGTAAAGTTCAATGCAAATTTCAATTAGATGGTTCAATCACCTAGTTCAATCAACAAATTTCATTAGAAAATTTCAATCAAATGGTTCGATGCCTTGGTTCAACAACTATTTGAACTATTGAACTGGTTTAATCAATTGGTTCAATGGTTGGTTCAATGCTTTTAGTTCAACCAAAGAGTTCAAGGGAGCCTCCTAAAGGACAAGTGCCTTTACAAAGGGAATTTAGTCAAAAAAATCACCCTTCAGAAGGGTCAATCACAAGAATCCCGAAGGGCACTTTTCAAAGGGCAATTCTTGCAGACTTTTTGTCCATGGGAAAAAAAATTGCAAAAAAAGCCTGTAGAAAAGGCTGAAGAGACAAAGGCTGCTGAAGGACCCCAAAGGGTAGGTGCCCTTACAGGGGACTCTTAACTACCAAATGAAGGGCATTTTTATATATTTGAAGGGATACTTTCCCTTTGGGAAGGTCATAAACAAAAGGTTGAATCAGAGGAAAAGGCTCGAAGGAATTTGCCAAGGATGGTGACGTCTTAGAAATTGTCAACTTCAAGGAGATATATTAGCCATTGTTTTTTAAATGGTGATAGGTCCAAAAACATCATTTTTATGATAGAGAAATATCCATTTGAGTTCCAACAAATAGCCTAGAGAACAAAGAGAGAAAAGATCCAAGAAACTAGAAGAGTCAAGGTAGGGAAAAGATAAAAGTGCCAAGTGTAGGAACAAGCAAATAGTCCAAGTGGTGAAGGGAGGCATCGATTCAAGAAGTTACTCTAAAAGGTGATACAGTGTCTAAAAATTGATAATTAGGGGGTACAAATAGCTAATGGCATGACCCATTTTTCTTCATTTTGCATTAATGAGCAGACAAGCTATGTAATCACCTTGAAGGAGCGGTCTTGTAAGTAGACAAATGGCATGGCCCATAATTTCTCATATGATGTTTAAGTGGCTTGCTCATCCCAATGATTAGAGTGCACATGGGTCATTTATAAAAAAGGCACCAAAAGGCCTCATTCCTTCCTCTATATATTGTATAATTCTCATTTGGAAAATCATCTTTCACATTTGTAAGGCGAAGCCTTGGCAAATTTTCACTTGAAATCAATAAATGCATTTCTACCTCTATTCTTGTTAGATATCTTTGTGTGTGTCTAAGTGTTAGTTTTGTGTTTAGTCATTGCTTCCTAATTATTTCATAGGGTTAACACCAATGTACCTAGTGTCTATAAGGTGCCATTCCTATAGGTGACAAGAAGAGCTATACCTATAAGTGCAGAGACAAAAAGAAGCTACTATACAGTGTGCCCTTTCCATAACACCTATGGTGAGTCCCTATTTTTTTATGTGTTCCATTAAAGCCTCCTTATTAAACTTCTTTTAGCCTAGTCCTTTTACCAATTAAAGTGTATGTATATGTTTGTATGGTTCAGAGTGTGAGTGTGAGTAGGTCAAATAATTGGTGCATCACCTCTTTTAGAGTAGGTTTTGTTTTCCTATAATCCTTCTCCCTTTTCATCCCCCCCATTATATATCTATATATATGTATTAAAAATTATTGGAACAACTCAGATGCATCAAAATGAGCTAGCCCTTACCTAGAGACTCTCCCCTCTAGCTTCGCCAGTCCCACAAGAGAGAGGGGAGTTTCCATTTTGATGTGTAGAAGGTAGGAGCTAGGCATCCTACCCCGAGTGCAATCCACTATGTCAACAGTTCAACGGTTCAAGATTTTGAGACTCGTTAAGTGTTGAAGGCTGTGGAACCTTTGAAATTGTTAAACTTTAAACTTTTTTGGGTGTGCTCAACTCCTATCGATGACATTAAACCTTGAACCCATTGAACCCTTAAACCATTTTACTTAAAGGTTTAATAGTTCAATGGTCCAATGGTGCTTAGTAGCTTGCTAATTGAATTCTTTTGATTGAACCAAGGTGCTGAACCAATCTTGAAAATGCCTGAGTGCTAGAAACTGGTTCTTTTGATTGGACTTACCTATAGAATCCTTTGAACCTACTAATCCCTTTACTAAAAAATCTTGAATAATGGGGAATTTGAAAGTTCAAAATAAATTTTTGGAAAGGGAAGAGACAATTTTGGTCTTACAGGGCCAAAATAGTTCATATGTTGTCCCAAAAATGAGAAGTCACTTTTTGGGGACAATAGTTAGCTCCAATTGGAGAACTTCCTTCAGTTGGAAACTTGAAAGAGCTAAGAGGAGTAGAAAATAGAATTTCTAGTGCCTTGAAGTGTGCCATTGGGCTACAGAGTCATGCTACTCAAAAAGAAAAGCTCCAAAAATGAAAATGAAAAACAAAAAATAGAACTAAAGACTATACAAATATACATATGTATAGGTGAACTTATTTGGTACTTCAAAAATTGAAGTAATTCAGATGTTGCTCATCATGAGGGAAAGAAAAGGGGATGCCATCTTGATAAACCAGTAGGAAACCATTTTGTCCCTAAAACGGTGACGGGTGAATGGAGCTCTCCACTAGGAAACCAATTTTTTTCATCTTCCTCTTGGCTCTTTCTTCTTCTTACCCCATGGCAGGATGTGGTCTTCAATTTGAAAACCATAACTCCTTGCTCTCTTGGCAAAGAGTTCCTTTTGTTGACTTTGGAGTACAGTAGTATGGTCCACCACCATAGCTTGCTATTCTACTGGTCTAGTCTAGCACATGCTTTGATTGTTAGCATCAAACCCCTAACAAACCATTAGCTCAGCATCTCCTTTGGTGTAAAGGAGTTTGATCTCTTCATCCTGAGTAGTTTTCAATTTGAGTAACAAAGATCTGCATCTAGCTGTGGAAGAATTGCTGCCATCAGATTCCATGATCCAAGCATCATCAGAAGCTGATCTTCTATTAGATTTATCTTCAACGAAGGTGGAATATCCTTCTTGATTTATACTGCACCCTACTAATTCTTCTGATGCCTTTTTTAGATCAAATCCTAGATTGCTAGTTACAAGAATTTCATCAGCTAAGACATGAATATCCTCTATGGTCAAGAAGTAATTACCCCTACCTAACGGCTTAAATAGAATTTGAGCTATAGGGGCCAATGTTTGGGTGACCACAAATTTTGCCTTAGACAGGTCCATACTTAGTTCTCCACCAATGTTTAATTTCTTAGGATTGGCTTACAAGGATTCAAACTTAGTCATTTGAATTTTGGATTTCTTGGCATGATCAATCATGTCAAATGATTGAGATGGACTTGGAAGAGAGGATGGGAGTTCATCCTTTTGGTTTTTTGGAGGGGGAGGACTGATCTGTGAAGTTGAAGTAGGTGTAGAGATGTTCAATGCACTTAATTTTTTAGAAACCACCAGGTCCTTTGGCTAGAAAGGTAGAGTGGTTCCACACTTAACAATTGATGTTGCTAGTTGAGGTTACTCCTCTATCTTCTCTTTTTCAGCCTACTAGGATAACTGATTCTTAGACTGGGTGAATACCGTGTATGATCCTTTGACTACTTCACCTTCACTTCTAGGTTTATTCTGGTAATTCAAGAAACCAATGTGGGAGTCACCAACTGATTCTTCTTAATCCTCCTTGAAGAGATCAACATCATTTTCTTGCTCAAACTTAGGTTGGAAAGAGGAAACATGTTCTATTTCTAGATATCTAACTACTGAGTTGGTTAGAGGTGCTTCAAGGGCAAGGTTCCTCTATGGGGGAGGAAGATGATTTGGTTGCCCTTGACTTCTAGTAGCGTTACCTTGATATGGCTGATTGGGAAATGTCCTCCTTGGTGCATCTCTATATAGAGGAGTAGAAGACATACCTTGGGCCATTTGCTTTTTCAAGGCTAGCAATTCATTTGCTAGCTTTTGTACCATTGGGTCAGTGGTGGCTATGGGTGAGCATTCAGAAGATGAAGAGGGTTTTCCTCTTTTTGGGTCTCTCCTTATCTTTCTTACCAAGATAAGGTCATCTTATACCTTAGTAGCCAAGTCCTGAGTATAAGCAAGGTCTATGTGGCCAGGTTGTCTAAGCAAACAACTCACTTTAGGTAACTGTGAGTTGATGAAGAAGCATTTGAGGTTTTGAGGTATCGGCTGGGCGACCATGGGAATCATGTGCCTCAGCTTGTTGAACTTGGTAATAAAATCCCTCATAGGCTCATGAGGTTCCTTCTTCATCTGAGTGAGTTGGGCTAGCAAGGCATGTGCATCTTTTGTGGTCTTGAACCTTGCTTCAAACTTGGCTTTGAGTGTATCCCAGTCAGTCACTGATCCAGCTTGTAGATGGTAACTAATACCATCTGAATGTAAAATCTTCTTGTAGTAGCACCTTGTAGTGTCTCCACTAAAATATTGACTACCACATCTTCAAATTCCACCCCTATCACACCATAGGCTATGCTGAAGGCTGTAATGTGTTCATCAGGGTGAACTATCCCATCACCAAAGAATTTGGGAAAATTCTTTCTTGAATTATGTGGGAGTTCATGTAGAGGTGGAGTCAAGCTGAGTGGGACAAAAGAGTTACCCCAGGGGCCTTAAAATACCATTATTTAATTATGAAAAATAAGGATAACAAATCTAGAAGGAGTGGCTAGATTGTAGAACAAAAATGGAAAAGGACTAGCCCTGCTTTAGTTTGAGGTTTGAGGCTTCAAATTGTGCACTCTTTCCAAGCAGCTCTAGTTTTGTAGACTAGATAAAATAACAGAGGTAGAGGAAGATGATAAGGCTATAAATGATAATGGGTAAGACATGAAATGGAGTCGCCAGAGTCTATATAATGGATAAGGGAAGGAACTACTTCAATCTGAAACTTGAGGCTTCAGACTGCACGTTCATCCCCAGTGGAGTCACCAAAAATTATTGGATGGATATTTTGTCAACCAGCTAATTGGTGAGCAAAATAGTTCTTATCACCACAACATAGGGAGATTGGTCATCTAGGTGTGTTGTTTTACTAAAACAGGAGAAAAATCTCTCCTCTCATCAAGGGGAGGTTCCCTATTAAATATATGGAGGCTATATACTATATATATATAAGTAGAAATTAAGACATAGGGGTAGGGTATTACCATCTATCTCTCTTTTTTTAGAGATGATGCTTGTTGTCTCTAAAAAATGCCACTCATTTTTGGGACAACCTACAGATCAAAATTATCTCTTCCCTTTTCAAAATTTGTCCTGGGCATTTAAATTCCTCATTTTTCAAGCTTCTTAAAAATCTACGGACTCAGCAGGTCAAGTTCTATGGGCTTTTATAGGTTGAAATCTACAGACTCTTTCAAGGTTAGAGAAAACTACAGACTCTGTAGATATGTTTCTGTGGACTCAACATGTTTGAAGTTAGCAAGTTCAATAGGTTAAAAAGATTTTATAGGTGAGATTAGTCAAAAGAACAAGCTTCTAACAATTGGTTATTTTTGGAATTGGTTCATCACCTTGGTTTAAACAAAAATTTCCATTAGCAAGCATTAGTAGCAGGTTCAACGTTTGGTTCATCCACTTTGTTTAAGTAGCTGGTGACCATTGATGGCCCCTCAGATGTCAGATTTTAAAGTAAAGGAAAATCTATGGAAATTCAAATAGAGTGCGGAACTTAAAATAAGAACCAAGCGACTAGCTGGAAAGATAACCTGATAGCTCAAATCATAGTAGGAAGAGACAAAGCTAGAAAAGACAAAAGTAGAAAGCAAAGGAAAATCCCGACTGAAGAGAAAAGCCTATGGAAAAGTGCCCAATGGAAAAAGATAGTAGAACGTGACAAGTGTTTGCACCCAACATGCAAGAGTGGCATTTTTTGCCGCCCTTGCATCTTTTGGTCTCTTCTATGTAGGAGCGGCAATTTTTGCTGCCCATGGATCCCCATTTCCTCTCATCCAAGTGCAAGAGTGGTGATTTTTTATACCTTTGCACATTCTTCTTCAACATGCATCAGCAGTAATTTTTGCCACTGACACTTTCTCCTTGACGTGCACAGGCGACAATTTTTACTGCTTATGCACAAGAACTTCTCTAATATGCAAGGGTGGCAATTTTTGCCACCCATACATTCCTTCTCTCTTCTTCTTCTTCTCATGCACTTTTGTCATGAAAAAGTGTATGTAATTTTGTAACATGTAAAAAATCTAGAAAAATATCTCAAAGTCAAAGATGAGTCATCTTTGACTAGGATATTTTTGTATTTTAATATTTTCTAATTTTTGAAGGTTTCTACCTATATATAGTGGAGAACTCTTTTGTAAATATATCTTTGATAATTGAGAGCAAAAACTTTGCCAAAATTGAAACACTTTTTGAGACTCTATGCTCAACTTGTAAATCATATTTTGTTAAATGAATGAGAAGCAGGTTTATTTCAAACTTTGTGTTGAAGTTATCTGTGTTATTTAGGAAATAGTTCTTATGTCATATTTTCTGATAATCTCTTATTTGTTTGATTTAATAAGCAAAGTGAGTGTTTTGATATTATCTGAGGGTATTTCTAAAAGGTAGAAGAGAGACTTTGAGCTACTTTTATCTTTGTGATCCTTTTATCTTTTGTAGTTTTAGACGAAGACTTTGTGCTTCATTTCACTCTACGGTTATGCTTGTTTTGAATCAATGAAGGAGACAACAGAAGACTTTGTGCTTGCATGGGTTTTCTTGTGACCTTTTTTACATACTTCAAGTGATTTTTTGCTCTACGCTGGATACCATTCTTGAAAGAAGAGGAATTTTGTTGGCCAATGACCAGGATCTCTCTCTCTTGTTCTTTGTACATCACCTCTAAAAAAAGAGAGGTGGATGTTGTTATACCACCCTGAGTATTATTTTCTGCTTTATTATATATACATATAATGTATAAATATTCATAGGGAACCTCCCCTTGATGAGAGGAGAGATTTACCTCATCCAGATTTGGTAAACCCACACTTTTTGTGGCGTAAATCTCCCTGTGTTGTGGTTGATATACCCATTTTGTCATCAGTTAGTTGACGACAAAATATTCACCCAACAATGCTCACAAATCAAAGGAGAAATCTTGGGGAAGACATTGAAGGCACTTCTCTTCTTTCATAAGTGATCTTGTAGTTAACAGTCTGAGTTCTTTTAGGTAGTGACAAGTAATTGGTAACTAAGGGTGAAATAACTAGCATAATGAAGTGTAGCACAAAGTCTCCACTTCAACTACCCAAAGAGTGAGATACAAAGGATAATGGGTGCACAAAGTCATCCCAAAATCCTCAACATAAAAATAGAAAATAAACACACATTAAAGATAACTATAACATCACAAAGTCTAAAAGTAACTGACTTTAAGACATCTTCCTGATTACTTTCACTAGTTCTACCTGTTAGATCAAATAAACAAGAACACATTCAAAAGATAGACATAAGAACAATCTCCTAAAATGATACAAGCTATACAACACAAAGTCTACAAATCACTTGCTTTCTCCTTTAGATAAAATAATATGAACAACAATATGAGATTAAAGTCTCAGTAATGCCTTTCAATTTGGCCAGAGTTTCACTTATATTAATGGGAAGATATCCTTTCAAATGATACAAAAGATTACATTATATAGTGTCTTGAGGGAGGCTTGGCACTTTGTCCCATGGAGCAACCCATTCAATGCATTCAATTCCTTAGATGCATTCTTGGTCTTGTCAGGAAGGGCCATGCTAGAGCAGGGCAACTGCCTTAACTATGGCATGTTGATTCATCTCTAGTGCCTCTTCTTAAGCCTAAATCTCTCATTCCATCACCTACTTAGCCATGCAACTGTCTATTCTACCTTTATCTCAAAGGGGACAAATAGACGGTGCTTTCAATGTTTATAGGCCCCTAATATCTACTTGATAAATTGCTTCACCTACTGGAATTAACTCCTACTGAGTTTCCCTCTTTGTCTCTTCCTTCTCTTGGTCCTAGCCTTAGGGTCTTTTTAATGCATTCGGGTCCACGCTTTAATTCTGCTAAAATCAATAAACACTTCATTGTGATAAATTTGACATTTGTAGGCCTGTCATTCTTCCTAACAACTCTCTCATGTCTTTCTCACTTGCCATGGTCACTTTCTACTATGACGTGGGTGAGGACACATGGTAGCATCTGCAGCTTCAAAATAGGCTTATCAAAATAAGATTTGAAAACTGTTAGCGACTAGAGGCACGGATGCAGACATGTGATAGCTTCCACTACACTAGGATAGGACACATGGCAAATTCCACACTTTGAAGCTTCATCTAAAACTGTGTCTCAACATGTGACACTTGGTAGCTTATATTACACTTTGAGGCTCAAACCTTTCTCGAAGGGAACTTGCCCTTTAGGATCTTGAAAAAGGTCCATTTCTAAATGTCGAGTGTCCCTTCACAAAGGTGTCTGCCCTTCGAGATCTTCCAAGTGGCCTTCAGGATTTAATTATTTGGTGGGCTGTTGGTCCCTTTATTTCCTTCAGATGAAATGTCCAAAGTAATTCCTTTAGACAATTTGTCCAAAGGAAACCTTTCCTTGGCTTTATGTGTGCCTTTGCACTCGAGGGTACTCCATCCTTTGACACATGGCACCTTCCACTCTTTTAACTAGAGACACATGGCATCTTCCATTGTTGACACTTGGTAGCATCCACCTTCTCAGGCCTTCATGACATCATAGAAATGTTTGGGGCTCAGTCAGGCTCTTGTGGATGATGACACTTGTCAGCCTCCACCAATCTCTGCCAGGGGCACATGGCATGGTCTACTACTCTTAGAAAAACATAGGGGAGCCTTCTGTAGTTGCCACTTGTCACCCTCCATGAAAATTTGAGAGAAGCTTTATCGAAAGAAGCCTGCAGCTTATAAGGAGCTTTGAGAAGTGAACATTGACATGTGTCATGTTCCATTGAGTCATAATGGGACACGTGGCATCTTTTGCATACTTTTAATAGTCATGTAAATGTAGACACATGGTAGCTTCCGCTTGACTCTTCTTTGCACGTTTTTCTTTCCTTAACTGAGGTAGCCTTTGAACCTTTAAACCTGATGTGTTGAACCAATTAAATGTTAAACCCATTGAACCGATGAACCAAAATGGTTCAAGGTTCAATGGTTTAATGGTTCAAGATTTTGAGACTCATTAGGTTCTCAGGGCCATGAAACCTTTGAAATGGTTAAACTTTAAACTTTGTCAGGTGCATTCAACTCCTACCGACGATGTTGAACCTTGAACCCATTGAACCCTTGAACCTTTTTGCTTAAATGTTCAATGGTTCAATGTTTTAATAGTGCTTAGGAGCTTGTTGATTGAATTTTTTTGATTGAACCAAGGTGCTGAACCAATCCTAAAAATGCCTGAATGCTAGAAAATAGTTCTTTTGATTAGACACACCTACAGAAGCCTTTAAACCTTTAAACTTGCTAATCCCTTTACTAGAAAATCTTGAAAAATGGGGAATTTGAAAGCTTAGAACAAATTTTTAGAAAGGGAAGAGACAATTTTGGTCTTGTAGGGCCAAAATAGTTCATATGTTGTCCCAAAAATGAGAAGTCACTTTTTGGGGACACCACATAGTTCTAACACTTATTACACATCCACCATCACTAATAGAAATACCAATAGTTGTAGTTGATTCCATAGTTACTCCACTAGTTATAGATACCTTTATAGTAGTACCATATTCTATCACTATAGATGATGAATCCCCTATATCATAGTTACCCCTTGTGGTAACTTCTAAGTTACCATATGTACATGATGTTGATATAGATTCATAGGCTTCTTCAGATGATGATACGACACCCACACTCATATATGACTATTTGTGTGGATTGAGATTTACACCAATTAGCCCAAGAGAATATCAAGATGACTCTAGATTTCTCATAACACATGTTACAATATTTTTAGCATCTCACACTACTCTTTTAAGATATACTTCACACTTACGAACATAGTCAGATCACTTGAAACATATAGTTCAAATGGATACCTCTATAGATATATAGCTAGTTATTTAGATTCAAGTAGGTATCATAAAACATCAGCCACATTTTATATTATAGATATTACTTGATCATGGATTGATGACATTATTTATAGTATACTTAGATCTATCATCAGATTGTCACATCAGGGTGGTCACCCATTTTGTACTTTTCATAAGATCATAGGTCATGATATAAACTCATGTAAAAATTTATAATAGAGATTTAATAAAATATAATATCAAGGCATTATTTATATTATATCACTAGCAGTAGTACACACTCCACTACTTCCACTAAATTCATCTACTAGCAGGGTTAAATATCCAAAAGTAGAGTCAACATCTCCACCACTAGAGCAACCTTCAATTCATCTTTGATAGGATGACACCATGAACACAACATCTATAGCATATGATGATACTTATGATGATGATCTTGAGGCATTTGATGATGGCCATGACCCCTTCCTCCATTTCCATCCCTAGTAGGCTCCATCCTTGGATCCCTTCCCACCACCAACCTACTCTTTTATATTATCATATACATATGTATTTACTTGCATGTTTGTACATAGTTTATTTTTATCATTGATTATACATATTCTCTCTTGATTGATTTTGAATAGTAAAAATAATTTAAAAATACCAAAAACATTTTGATTATATGCATCATCCATGATTTACATTACTGCTATCATGTTAGGACTTACATTTATTGTTTCATGCTATTGTCTATTGATTTATCTACATTACCATTCTTCACTTGATCTATTTTGAGTGTGTGTAGTGACATTTAGCTACTTGATTAATTCATTCTACCCATTGAGGGGGAATTCCTATTTCTACATTTGAGGCACACATTGATATACATACCCATTAAGGGCATCTTCTACATGACTACACCATCCTAGTTATGTCAATCCTACACTACACACTCTGAGTTATCATATTGATGAACATTACTTACTAGATTACATAGATTACTATATTGACATTTCACTAGTATGTATCACTTGTGTATCTATTAGCATATTCCTAATCTTGTACTAACATGTCTTGCGTACTTTCACTTCTTGATTTGATTAGTTAGATGTGTTTGTATTTCCAGTTCACTTGCTTTTATTCCTTGCTTAATGTAGATTATGTGATTGCATTTCTAGTTCCAATTTTTCCTCTTATATGTAACTTAGGACATTTTCCAATGTATTTTGATTATTTTTCATTTATGTGTACCTTTAAACAATTACCAATGTCTCTCATGTATACTCTTGTATGTGACAATCTTTGCTTGCTTCAAATTATATGTGTATGTGGAATTTGAACATGCCTTGTATGATTGCTTTCCATTTTGAATGACATATGCCCATGTACCTTATTTTCATGGACCCTTGGCCATACTTATATACTTCTTGTTTATTACTTTATATGTTTATTAATTGATTTCTTGTCCATGTTTGTAATGCCATGATCCATATCATGCATTTACCTTGCTTTCTTGGATGTCATGATGGACATCATGTTCCATCCCTCCAACTAACAACTAAAAACTAACATATAACATTTCCAATTCTAGTTCAATATAGTACACATAATTTTACATTGTTATATCTATCTAGGCATACCCCTATTGATCTAACAATATATCAATACAAACATTACTATATTTGGAGATATCTTGTCAAATATCACTACTATATCATGTATCTATACAACATAACACATTTCTAGGACTCTTTCTTCTAAGGTTAGTCATTGTAAGTTCATCATTCCTACACTAAAAATAGGGGGAAATAAACAAGGCTTTTGGCATAGAGATCAATGCTCCTAGCAGTCAAAACAACAACATTCAGATCACCTAGTTTAGAATATAGAGGTTAAACAAGTCGAAATAAAATAAAAAATAGTGATAATTCTAGATCAACAACTGGTTTTAGCATAGGATAACAACACCAAAAATAGACAAAAATTGCAAACACAAGGGTGTCCTCATTTTGGTACTCTTATCCTGGCATAAAAACACCCAAGTTTTCTAGTAATAGGCAAAAAGTTTAGCTCAACTACAATTTTACACATCTAGGTCAGTCACAATTAGTAGTTTTAGTACAGTTTTCTTAGAGAATATAGATATAAGGGGTATCATGCATGACATGATGGATCTCACTTCTAGTTTTAGGTTAGGTAGTTGACATAACTTCTAGATCAGATTCTATGTTCTAGACACTGATGATTGGGGGAAATGTTCATGGAACACTAGTTTTCATTTGTTTTTGAGTTCAATTTTTTACCCAAGCATTCTCAATAGTTGCATGCCTTACTCCATCTATAGGTGGTTGGCATCATTTTCAAGTTGAACTTCTTGAGTACCTAAGTTCTTAAGTTGGATTTCACATATGCATATTACATTAGTTTTAGAGTGGCTTTCATATAATCCATCTTTTAAAATGACCAAGAGTGGTCTAGTTTTAAGCATACATTTGGCTATCCACACCACATTGTTATATTTTTAGAGAATCCATGGGCTCCATAAGCCATCTCACATGACATTTATTATATATTTATATCACTTCATAACTTCACTTCATGAGGTAAAAATGGAGCCAAAGGGCTAGCCTTTGTATTCTTGAGCCACCTATTCAGAGGGATTGGACACATAGTTCAAACATTGATTAGTACATGAATGATTCATTGACTTCACTTAGTTGGTGAAGATGGAGCCAAAGGGCCTACCTTTTCATTCTTGAGCCACCTTTTAGTGAATTGAGCACTTAGCTCTATTCACGATATTAATCTTGATTCAACACATACCTAGCATCATCCAACACAATCTCACATCACAATAGGTTTTGTATTGGTTTCCATATATGATGAGATGTATTCATTCCTTTCTCTTCCTCTTATCTTATCTAGATTTGTAGATTCTTATTTTTGATATAGTGTATCTAGTAAGAACTGATCTACTCTATGTTTTTCATTGAAAATTCACACTTCACAACATGCTCTCTTTATGCACATCCAACATCACATAGCTTCATAAGCTTCTCCCTTATAATTAAGTTTAGGTATGCTTTCTACATTACTTTATCGTAGTATTTTTATTTTTTACATCACTAGAATAAAGGGGTGGTGGCAAATGTAATAATATAAAATGGAAAATTTGGTTACTTGAGTGTGGATAATGAAACCCAATCCATAGGTCCTCCTACTTGATTTCACAACCCTTTTAGGCTTTTCTTTCACTAATTCCTAGTCATCCATAGCTTTTTAGACTTAACCCTTATAACCCCAAGTAACTATTTTAGCCCTAGATCCATCCCCCCAAGTCTCATTCCTTTTGGACAATAGTGCCTAGCTTAGATAAGAGCACTAAAACCTAGGATGCCTTGTTTTTGGCACTGTTATCCAAGTGTATTTTCGGTCCTAACAATCATATTTTCCCAAATCCTTATCCAAATTCATGTCAACATAACACAAATTAATTTAACCTATGATCATTAATTTCCCTATAAAATTTTATTCAAATTCCATTTATAAGGGTTGACACTCATTTACAAGAGATAATCAATAATAAAAGTAAGTACACTCAAATACTTTTCCCTATTCTTTACATACAACCTTATAATATTATTCCAATCTTATTCAAACCCTTGCACCAGTCCCTAGCCATCTAAAGTATAACTAGTTTTGTATCTATTTGTATTTTTATACATAATTAAACCAAGAACTTCAATGGGAAAAATACATTAGCTTGATCCCTCCTTGAAGTATTAGTATATAAGCAGTGTGCCCACACATAGGGTGTGAAGTATGTCTAGTGTACCATTTACACACTAACCACTTCTCTCTCATTCCCAAATTTTACTTTCAAGTTCAAGCATAAAGAGATCCTAGGGATTTTGAATATTAAAATAGATATACAATGAGCTCTATAGACTTTTGATTTTTGATATTTCACTGATAGGGTAAAATAGACCTATCGAGTAGATCCTAGAAAACTCAGATCACTTGGAAAACAATGTCAAAAAATGACTACAACAACAAATATTAGGGTGTTTCACTTTTAATTCTCTTATCCAATCAGAAAATGAAGTTTAAGTACCTATTTTTGACACTGTCCTAGTCCTATATCTAAATTATTAGACCCCATTTCAGTCTAGATAGCTTAGAATAAGCTAAGTCATATTTTCTGTCATTTATTACTATTTTTAGAAAAGAAAAAAATATAATCTATTTACATAAATAAGTGGCTTAATTATTACACATTATTTATTGATTTACTTTACTCTAGACCTATTTATTTATTAGGAATAAAAATCCATTATTCAAAAAAAAAAAAAGGGTAAAAAATGGGCCTAGACAATAACACCAAAAGTGAAAAGTAATGGTACCAAAATTATATTCCAAGTGTGGTACTACTATCCTAAGTAGATGGGAACTTAGGGGATTGATTTGTCATGGAAAGAGGGGTCTGGATTAGCTGGGATCAAGTATAGAAGGCTATAGATGACTAGAAATCAGTGAAAATAAGACTAAGAGGATCATGAAAGTAAACATGAGGGATGTAAGGGTTGGGTGTCATTATCCCCACTCAAGTTATTAATTTTTGTATTTTATATGACTAAATTTACCCTCTCTTTATTCTAGTGATGCATCAAATCAAAATACAAGGATAAAGTAAAAATAGAAAGTGTACCTGAACTTACTTGTAAGGGTGAAGCTCATGAAGCTATGTGATGTTGGGTGTGAATAAAGAGAGCATGCTATGAAGTGTGAATCTATAAGGGAAAATAAAAATTAGATTATTTCTTACTAGATATGCTATATCTAAAATAAGAATGTATAAAACTAGATAAGAGATAAGAAGAGAAAGGAATGAATACACCTCATTGGGTATGCAGACTAATACAAAATCTATTATGATGCTGAGTAATGTTGGATGTGTGCTAAACTAAGAGTAATATCATGAATAAAGTTGAGTGATAAATTCCCTATAAGTGGATCAAGAATAAAAAGGCTAGCCCTTTAGCTCCATTGTCACCCATTAAGTGAAGCTAGGTGATCTTGCATGTGTTGATCAATATCTGGACTATGTGTCCAATCCCTCTGAATAGGTGGCTCAAAAATACAAATGCTAGATAGTTCTTTAGCGCCATGATTTCCTCATGAAATTAAGCTATGAAATGATACTAGTATGAAATGTATGTTGTATGATATGGATCTTGAAGCTCATAAATCTATTATGATCTGACAATGTTGGCATGGATAGTTGTATGTATGCTAGAAACTATGCCACTCTTGGCCACTTAAAAATATGGAGATTAGGATTGTATAAAAGCCACTCTAAACTAGTGCACTAAGCTTGTATGAAATCTACTCAAGAGCTTGTGAACTTAAGAATTTAGGATTGTATGAAATCCATTCCAAAATTATGCTAACTACCTGTAGATGGAATAAGGTACATAACTATTGAGAATTCCTGGGTAATGTTAAACTCATAAAGAAAAAGAAACAAATGTGTCATGCACATTATCCCCAATCATTGGTGTCTAAAACATATATTTTGATTTATAAGTTATATAAATTGTCATATTTGAAACTAGAAGTGAGATCCATCATTCCATGTATGATTCCCCCTATATGTATATTTTTGGATTGAAAGTGTAGTAAAAACTACTAATTCTGAGCTAGTCTAGTTGTCTAAAACTATATCTAAACCTTATTTTTTTCCTACTTATAAAAATTATAGTTTTTTGCTATTTGGATAGGAACACTAAAAGTGAAAACTAGTGGCACTGGTGCTATTATATAAGTTCGTTGCTATTGTCTAAGACCAAATCTAGTAACTATTTTAGATTCTTGATTGTTTGCCTAGTTTGTTCTGACTATTTTGATGTCTGATTGTTTTTATAGGTGTGTAAAATGATAGATTTTTAACTATTATGATCTCTAATATCTATGATAAAACCCCTATCTGGTGACCCCTCTTTTTATGGTAGTAATCAATACCCTTCAATGACTACCCTCAGAGGAAAGAGCCCTACAAATATGTTATGATATAAAAATACATGGTATAATAATGATAATCAACAAGATATCTCAATATATAACATTATTTATATTGATAGATTGTTAAATCAACATGGGTATGCCTAGATAGATGTAATAATGTAATATCATGTGTAATGTACTAAACTAGAAATGAAATTATGGTTAGTTGTTAGTTGGAGAGATAGAGCATGATTTCCATCATGGCATCCAAGAAAGCAAGATAAATACATGATGTGAATCATGGAATTGTAAATAATGATAAGAAAATAAGCAAAATGCACATAACAAAAGAATAAATAATCATAAAAGGGTGGCCAAGGGGCCAATAAAATAAGGGATATGGGCACATGCCACTCAAACTAGAAAGCAAGCATATAAGGCATGTTTAAATGCCGTATCCACATACAATTGAAATAAGAAAAATTGGCATGGAAGCCACAACCATATAGAGGAGTAAAGGCAAAGGATATTGACAAATTTCTTAAGGAACACACATTAATAGAAGAAAATGACATTGGAAAATGTCTTAAGGCGCATACAAAATGTAAATAAGAACTGAGAAATGCAAACAATCTAGCTATGCTAAGCAAGAAAAGAAAGCATGTAAGGGACTAAAATTACAATCACATCTAAATAATAAAAGAAAGAGGGAAAGTATGAAAGACATGTTATTAAAATATTAGGTATATGCTAAGAAATACACAAGTGTTAAATACTAGTGAGTGCCGATCGAATAATCTATGTAAGCTAGTAAGTAATGTATATCAACATGATAAATATAGTGTGTGGTGTAGGAATGACATACCTTGGATGGTTTAGTCATGTATAATATGCCTCTAGTGGGTATATATATGGATGTGTATCTTGATGTAGAAGTAGTATGACCCCTCAATGGGTAGAGTGAAGCAATCAAGGAGCTGGAAGTCACTGTACATAATCAAAAGAGAACAAGTGAAGAATGGTAATGTAGATAAATCAATAAATAATAGAATAGAATATAAAATGTAAGTCTAACATTTTAGTAGAATTGTAAAGCATGGATGATGCATACAATCAATTTTTTTTGGTGTTTTGGAGTTATTTGAATGTTTTTGGAATATTGATATGTTGTATTGTTTTGGATTTTTGATATTTTGAATTATTTTTGAATTTTTGAGATTTGAGCTATGTAAAATTAATCATAAGGAAATTATGTACAATAAATAAAAAATAAGCTATGTACAAGTAAGCTAAGAGATTATGTATAAGTAATAAAAAATAAACTATGTACAAGAAAGACTAATAAGAGATGATAGTAATTGATGAGTCTCATGGGAGACTCCTTGTCATGTTGTCTTGTATCAAATAAAGGAATCATGCATGATTGTGGAGCATGAGGCAATGGTTGTGAATATGAATTCAAATATTCAGATTCATTTTCAATATCTTGGAAATCATAATAACTTGTATTATTCCAATCATCATTATCATCTTGATTTTAAACCAATGGAATACTAGTGTTGTATCTAGATCTTTTTCTTTGATAAATTATGTCTGTGAATGATTTGTCTTAGGATGTTAAATAAATATCAAACTTTAGTGAGAAATATTATCAATTATTGGAATAAAAGTAGTGATGACTTTAACATGCTTTCCCAACCTTTGACCTTGATAATCAAACTATTGTAGCTATTTTTGACCAAACCCATACTGCTTTGAAAGTTGATCCTTATTTTGGAGAGGTAGATTTGCATCATTTTATTATTTACCTATGATTTTGGTATTATTTGTTGCTCTGACTTTGATTTTTGATCATTTTGTTGTTCTAAGTTATGCTTTGGTAACCACTTTTGTATTTTTTCTAATTTACCTTGTATAGGATACTCATTGTCAATTATTTGTTGTATATGTGTTTTTAATACCAAACATGAATATGTGTGATGCCCATACATTCTATGATATGCATAATAATATTTAGATCTTCTCACTGGATGTAGAGGAGGTAGTTTGATCAAATTATATTTAATAATTTTCTTTAGTACCTCACTTGAAGTCTTATTTGATATTTTTTGTTTGAATCACTAATTATAGAGTTACTTTATTATGATTTCTTGTTTTGATATGTAAGATTGCTTGTCACCAATTGACCAAGTGAAGGTACATATACATGATTGTCATTAGGGTGCCTTTGAGGTTTTTCTATGACTTGATTTTATAATGTTGTGACGTTTTCATGTAATATATATTCTACATTTATAAATCTGAAATTAACTTGCTCATATTGGTGATTTGATCCTTTAGAGTCTCATAAGTGCAAACCTTAGTTGCTTTCGATTGAACATGTAAGCCCATATTTTGAAGATGGTTTGAAGAAGATATAGGTTTAATGTATGCATTAAGAATAGTAGTATAGGCTACCTCACAATTTTGAGACGTAATAGCATGGACTTGGTTAGAGGGAAAGTAGCTATCACCCTCTTGAGGGAGAGGAGGAAAAGGGATTTATTTACTCTGGATGAAATATGACATTGAAACAAGAGTAACTAAGGAGGCATATACATGTAGGTAAAAACCATGTATATGGGCTAAAATACATATAAGTGGAGTTATACTTTGTATAGAAATATGATTATATAAAACATTCCACATGAGAGATAGAAAATAAGAAATAGAGAATATGGAACTGTGCATTGATGTTGTTTTATTATTTTTCGAAATCTAGTGTTTAGATCATAAATAATAAGGGTCTAAAATGATATAAAAAATATACTTTGATAGGGAAAAATATATATTTTAACTGATAATTATGTAAAAGAAATAGAAATTAACTTATCTATATGCGAACTAAAATGGAGGATTCTAAGGTTGGAAATTGAACAAGACTAAGACAATATCATGAATTTACATTTGGCTTATATCTTCTAATTAGATAGGAGTGCCAAAAATAAGACACCCTAGTGTCTGGCACTATAGTCCTTCCTGATGCTATTGTCTTGAGGATCTAAGCTTTTTAGGTTTTGCTTACCTAGTTAGTATGAGCTTATGTATCAAATTTTAGGGGTTGAGAGTCAATATTTCTCATTTTAGGTCCATTTTAATCTTCAATACCTATCTCCATCTACACATATACAAAAAATGAATACATCAAAATCAAAAGGGGTAAAAAATTAGGTTAGAGGAAGAATGATCGCATGATCTAGAACCCCTATTGTTCTAACCACTACCTACATTAACCCTCAAGATAGGGTCATAGATAAAATGTAGTTCTGCCTTAAGGAATGTGCATAATCAAAATGCATGATAGATGAAAGAATGAATTTCAATTATACCCTTCCTTAATAAATCATGCAAGTTTATGTATGATATAGAGAAGTTGAGTTATACTATTGAGTGATTTTTATTATATCTAATGTGCCAAAGTAGTAAGTGCTAGATATAAAATGCCTTGTGTAGTCCTTTATATAAGAGACTCATTATTTTGAATTTGGAATCTTTATTTGCATTTGGTCAACATTAAAAAAAATAGGAAAAAATCAAAGAAAATGGGTAAGACCCATCCAATGAAATAAACTAACCATTTAGGCTCAAATTGGTTTTGGATAGGAGTGTTAGAAACTAGACACCCTAAGTTTCAACACTATAATCTAATCCTAACACTCCAGGCTAGGGATTAGGGGGGATGGAATGAGCATGGGAACCCTATCCTAGCTAAGGTGGAATGACCATTTGAAAGGCTTGAGGTGAATGGTAATGGGTAAAAAGGTGACTCAAGCTTATAACCAAACTCAAATAGATAAAATGAAAGACATAACCAAATGTGAAAAAAAGATCATATTCTCTAGTTAGAGTCTCTTATGAAAGGATTGTGAAAATACATGATATGTGTGGTTATTTGACCAATTTAGGGTGTATACATTTTCCACCATTTTAATCTAGTGATGCAGTGAAATGAATTACTAGAGTAAAATAAAGAAAGAAGATATATACCTAAATTTACCTGAGTGGAGACAAGTGTGATAAAAAAGGGTCCAACTTCCTAGCTAGGGAAGTGGATGGAAAACTAAATAGTGCTTAGAGAAAAAAGGAATCCCTATAATAGATACCCCTTATACCAAATTTTAATAGTGCCTAGAGAAATAAGGAATCCCTGTAATAAATACCCTCTGTACTGAATCTAAATAGTGCCTAGAGAAAGACATAATGCTTGTAATAGATGCCCCTATACTGAATCTAAATAGTTCTTAGAGAAATAAGGAATCCCTATAATATATGCCCCATACTAAATTTGAATAATCTAAACTATAATTGAGAAGTGATCATAGGTCCAAAACCAATGTCTATCCTCTATCCTACATAAAATCTTGGGTCTAAATGATTCTATGGACCAAACACTATAGATGATCATACAGTCTAGCCTGGTGACAACCTGGGCCTAGGTGTAATCTAACAACTTTGGTAAATGTGTAAGAAGAAAATGGTATGTCTTGCCATTCTAATCTATATAATCCTAGATGATGAAGAACATGAACATCTATGCCATGCCCCCAAATCTAATATGTGAGTGATGCATCTATATAGTCTGGTAATCTATATAACTACATGTGAAATGAGCTATCATGTCATATCACATGTATAAAACTAGAGATCAAAACAATGTGCTTTACATTATGCTTATAATCTACTATTTGGTCTATAACTATTTCATATTGTATGAAGCTATATGTGTGAGATGTGTAGTGATGTACATGCCCCCAAATTTGATATTTAGTCTGAATCAATATCAAAGTCACTATGAATCTTTATGATCTAAACCACTATATCTCTAAGTAATCTATGTATCTATAAATTTAAGGTATTTCCCTCTAAGTGTCTTGAGTAATGCTGAATGACCCATATAATTTGAATCACTATATATCTTGACCAATATGAGCTAAATCTGATAATTATGACTATTAGAGGTGTAAGAACCATGCTAAGAGACCCATATAGTCTGAATCACTATATATTTCGATTGATCTGAGGTAAATCTGATAATTCTAACTTCTAGAGGTGTAAGAACAATGGTGTATCCAACAATGAGAGTGGATTGGTGTTCTAGGTAAGTGTAGAAATAAGAATAGTAGGAATGATGCCCCCCTTTTAGGGAGAGGGATAAAAGTTTGTAAAAGAAGAAGTTGAGCCAAAAGTGATGACTAGTGGCATAATACTAGGAATAAGGTTGGTATAATTTGGATTGATTTGAGAAGTTGATTGATTATTTATACTAAGTTATTTGAAAGTTGAATAATCTTTTATTGGTAAGGACCAAGTTGTATAAAAGTTAAACATGTTATTAGTAAGGACCAAGTTGTATGTCTAGGCATGAAATATGTATAGAGATGTGTGTGTGATATAATATGCAAATTATGTAATAAGAGATTGAGGTTTTCTAGCTATCAAAGGGATTATCTTCATGTTTCCATGGAATAAAATGGTTGGTAAAATAGAGATATCGGGTTCAAGTTATGGGGAAAATGGAATTTTTCTTTGAATGAAAAGTTGTTTGATATAGGAATATTTGGATTGATTCTTGATTCATTTGTGCATTTACTAGTTTGATAGTTGAAGCTCTAGAGTAGGAGATATGTCAAGGAGACGAGTACCTAATATGACCCAATTTGAGCAATTAGTAGCCTAGATTAATGCTAGTGTGGAGGTTACCCTAGTAAGTAGCTAAAACATGTGATTTAGGCCTATTTAAAATCCTATTTTTGATGATTTTGAGCTATTTTAAAGTGTTTTAGAAAAAAATTATTAGGTTTAGTGCTCTTGTCCTTCCAATGTTGCTATCCAAGATCCAATACTACTATCTAGGTTGTAGTGCTCCTATCCAACATTGATGTCCTGTACCTAACACTATTGTCTTAGAGGCTAGCTTTTTAGGGTTGATGCTTAGTTTAGTTACTATCATTTTGATAGGTTATTGATTTGGTATGGTTAACTGATATACATGTTATATTTTTGTGTTTTTGAAGGTGAGGTATAGATGAGGGAGTTCTATAGAGGCCAAGTGATGGAGACTCTAAGATTATTTCCTTTATCAGCTGATGGGAGGGCTGTGACAGATAGGGTATGGCAAGGTCATATGTGTGACCTAGGAATTATGTAGTGGGATAGGTATTTGATTACCATATTATGTGAGAGGTGGAATGTAGACACATGTACTTTTTGGTTTCCTATAAGAGAGATGACTGTTACTTTAGAATATGTGCATTGTATTTTACATTTACTAATTAGTGGATAGAATGTGACTTTATAAGATGATATGGGTTATAAGACATTGATAATGTATCCTTGTATTTTTTTGGTGTACCCACAAGCATAAATAGGAGAGGTAGTGATAGTGATGTACTATTGTCAGTTATTATTTAGTCAAGTGTTTTGCATATGTAAAAGTGGTTATAGTGTTGTTGGCTTCTTTTTTTGTAGTGGATGGGAATGGGGTATCAATTGCATATAAGATGCATAAGATTATACATAGTGTAGAGGTATATAGAGCTATGTTATCATGGGGTAGGATTAAGCTTTCCCACTTATACAAAGATCTATATAGGTTTACTTAGGAGGCATTCAATGGTGGTCTGAGTGCTGATACTTTATTTCATTATTGGGCTTACTAGCACATAGCAGTTGTGTAGCCACTATGATTACTAAAAGAGAGGTGGGAACCTCCATAGCCATATGAGAAGTGGTAGATGATCTCATTGGATATAAGGTTTCTAGGGATGGATCACTATAGATGAGTATTAGATAGATTGGTGGCTTAGGATATCATATGGAGGCCCTATAGAGGATTTCTTGGGTGGCCTGAGGATGGCATGAAATTTAATTATATTAGGGTTAGTTGTTGGTTACATGACCATTATCTTGGAGTGTATGAATGAATTTAGTATGAACATGTGACTAAGCAGTTTGGGGTTTCATAGGATGTGCCCCTAGCAACATGGGTGTGGGTGAGGAGTGCAAAGGCACCAACAAGAGTAGGAACTCATGGTAGGCCTATTGAGGCTAAGTTAGCAACATTACCTTTGGATGCATGAGATGAGGATATAGATATTCCTGATGTAGATGATGTTGGATGCATAGAAGCATTTACCATATAGTGGGTGAGGCATCGGTGGGCTCTATTATATCATATTGGTGGAGGGGATGTCCTTGAGTATGAGGACCAAAATCTAATCCAGATGATGAGTGGTAAGTATGGTTTATATCTGAGTTGTGTACAAGTTTGATTTTTTTCATGTTTTAGCTTATTTTGAAAAATTCATGTCTAATGTAGTGTGGTACTTTTTACATGCAAGTGGAGTGGAAGGTGCTCAAGATGAAGCACAAGCTAGGATAAGAGGTGGATATGATAGGTTTTGGGATACCATTATTGAGTTTACACTTCATGAGCTCACACAACATGTTCTTGATGATGTTTTAAAGGAGGGGTTGATAGATCAAGTGATAGTTATATCTATCATCTATGCTCATTTATTTGATAGGGATGTTATAGTTACAATTACATATATTAAGGTAGTGGGAGAGAGAGATGAGATGAGGGTTAAATGAGATAGGCATAAGATGCCTCATCCTAATTATGGATTAGTGAGTATGTATATTATGGATAAGTACATGGATTTGTAGAGGTGGTATGTGGACTTGCATGAGGAGCATGGTCGGTTACTAGAGTGAGATAGTCAGTGTAAGAAGCATTTGGTAACTCAAAGAAGTGTGGGGACATCGAGTGTGAGACTAGATTATGAGACTAGTATTGGAGGAGAGAGTGAGATTGAGAATGAGGGAATGACACCCATTCATGATTGATTATATTTGATACAATGTATATGTATTTAAAAACTTAGTTATATATATAATATATATATATATATATATATATATGTATGTATGTATGTATTTATTGGTTTGAGTTTGAATTTACTCATATTTGTGTTATGGATTCTGGAATATATTGTTATTGCAAAGTTTTGATTTGAAATAGTTAACTTGATGTTGATGTTTAGGTTGTATATGCTTGGTAAATGGTACTTGGGATATGTGATTTGATTTTTTTGAATATATTTAGTAAGATGACATTTAGGATGTAATTCACTTGTTCAAGATATGTTTGGATGTGATGTTTGATTTGTAATCATATGTAAGTGATAATTTTGTTGGTTTTTGTAATTAGTAAAATTGATTTGGTAAAGTGAATTGGTTTGAAAGTAGGATATAAGTAAGGTCAAGATTTTTAGATTGGTAACTTGTTTAGATAAGTTGAGTTAATTTGAGATTGGTAAAGGGTTTGGATAATTTGATTTGGTAAGATCTAGACTTTGATAGGTTGGTTTTGGGCTATGGATAGTTAGAGGTAATTAGGAATGTTAGTTATTAGTAGGGGGATGTAAGATAGAATTATATGTGTATTACCTCCCTGAGAGTGGCTCAAGAATACACATGATAGCTAGACCTTTGGATCCATCATTTCCTTGTTAAGTGAATCTTAAGAACTAAAATAGATATGAATTTACATTATATTATTCTATTTTGTATCACTATCTGAACCCTATCAACCAACTGAATAAGTGCCCATATTGTTCATGTTGTGTAGAAATGTGCTCTGTATCTGATACTATCTATTGTGTGCTAACTATAGATGTGTGTGAAGATTATACAAAATTGAAATTTATTGGTCATGCAAATGAAACTATGTGCTATGAATAAGGCTCATCTATTTATAACTAAATACCCTATGGTCTCTACTATGATTTATATGACTAAGCGATATATCAAGATAGAGATGAAACCTATGATGAGGGCTCATTTAATCTTAATCATAATAGGTCATTATGTGAGATATGACTCAAAAAATATGGCCATAATGAATATTTCTCATGATCCATACTTTATGGTGTGGGGTCATTTATTCTTAACTATAGTGGATTGCTACATGAGATAGGACCCAAAAAATTTACAAATAGTGAATATTTCTCATGAGTAGGACTCTATTGTGGTGGTTGTGACTCTTATATATATATATATATATATATATATATATATATATATATATATATATATATATATATATATATAGCTGTAATATGTATTCTATGGACTAGGAGATTTCTTGTGAGATTCTATCCTAAAACACACACACACACACACACACACACACACACACACACACACACACACACACACACACACACACACACACACACACACACACACACACACACACAAAATTGTAATATGTATTATATGGACTATGAGATTTCTCATTTTACTAGTTTCCAAACCTTCTAAGGTGGTGGAATAGGAGATCTCTTGTGAGATTCTATCCTAAAACCTAAAATACACTCATGATGAGTGACTGATGATTCCTTTAAAGGAATGTACTGGGATGAATTAGTCATGGAGGAATGAGTTCTAGGGTTCCATGATGGAGGATATCTCTATTCCCCCTGTGTAAATTCTATGATGCCATTATCAACACATCTAGTAATGCAATCCCTAAGTCCATAATAATCATTATCTTTATGTCCACATATACGATGATAGTTACAAAAGGGTTGATGTGGTTGTCTATGTAAAAGAAATGGATCTAATCAATGAGTAGAAGGTAATGTGATTAACCTCCTATCTAGTAGTGATGATAATATGGTAGATGGGTTATCCCACTCTAAATTAAACTATAATTATGCTTTGTTATTATTCTTTGTAGTGTAGACTGCAGGTTATCCTCTAGAAATTGGCTCTTTATTCTTGACTAGTTTCTTTTTTGGGTTTGGTCTCCTATCTTGTATAGAACATGATGGATGCTGAGTAGTAGGAGTTGTAGGTGAAGATGCTATTGTGAAATCTAGAGTGATTTGATCAACTGAATCTACCTCAATAGTTCCCAATTTCTTTTCTAAAGCTGGAAATGTATAATACGAATGTCTAAAACAAGAATCTATTTGATATAGTAGATGCTTGAGGAGAGGTTGGTGAAGCCCCTTAATAAAGATATGTTGAATCTCTAGATTCACTAGTTTGTGTATCAATCTTAACATGTGAGACTTGAATCTTAAGATAAACTCACCAAGTAGCTCTGAAGAATTATGATGTAGTGTGGCAAGTTTCTCATATGTAACATAAGGACCCATGTTTATGATGTAATATCTAAGAAATTCCTCCCCTAAGTCATCATATGTGTGCAATGAACCAATGGGGAGTAGATGAAATAACCAATTATATGCTTCCCTCACTAATGTCTGATGAAATAACTTGAGTAGAATCAATGGGCTCGCAAGAGATGGAAAAGCCTTCGAAAAGGCCCAAAGGTGTATGAATAGATATCCAGTTCCATCAAGGTGAGGCAATGATGGTATATTGAATTTCTTAGGAAATGAAGCTTTTATGAATGTATTCATAATAGGGTTACCATGTAGATCATTGGCATCCATCCAAGACTTGTAAGATTTGTTTTCCAAGGTAAGGAGATTTACTTGGTGTTGTAATTCACCAACTACATGCATCAAAGAGATGATATCCTAGGATGTTACATTAGTATCTTTAAGTGGTTCATTTAATTATTGAATTTAATTGTTAATTTTAATCATGAGAATTCTACATTTAGTAATTGGATCATAAAGAGGTGGTGTGTTCACTTGAACCATGGGAGTTATGGTAACTTGGACCTTACTAGAGGGATGTATAATACCATTCTATTTTGGTGAAGAGTGAGAATTGGGTTCTATTGTATTGTGCGGTGGCTTGGGAGATTCATTGGTATCTTTATTTTTTAGTGAATCACATTTTAATTGAGTATAAGATGTGTTATTATCATTAACATGTGCATTATTTGAAATAGAATCATTCATAGAAGTATAAATAACATTTAGAAGTTCATTATGTTTTAGAGGAGTGAGAGAAGAGTTAGAAACATGAGATGCATATTATTCTTCATCATGTTCATAATTATCATCATCATTATCATATATGTAATATTTTTCATAATCACTCTCATTTTCATATTCATTGGCATGTTAAATATCATATTAATTATCACTTTCATCATTACTAGGGAGAGGTGTAATAGAAGGATTTAATTCTTTTCTAATATGCAATAAATTATCATTTGACATTGAAATATCATGTGCATCTATGTTATCCATGGATGAAAGATGTGTATTATTTTCATATGCAATATGAGAAGTAAGAGAAGGATTATTTTCATTTTAACTTTATTTTGATAAAGTAGAGTTAATAACTTGAGATGTATTATCTGAACTATGCATTGGTAATTTGATTCTATTGCATTTATATTGTTGTAATTTGAATATTGAAGTAACAAAAGAGAGAGAGAGATTAGGTTCACATGGAAGTAAATTATCACCCATAAGAGGTTCACTTGGAAGTGCATGTCTAATTTTCTCATTTGGAGCATTGTGCATAGGATAATGAGGTGAGAAGTATCTTTCCCATTTATCAAAATTATTTTATTTAGAAGGAATAAAAGAAATGGGGTTTAGAGAAAAAGATTCACTATTTGAGCTTCACCTTCATCATTACACATATAATCATATACTTCATTAAAATAATATTTATTATCTTCACTGTAAATGAAATCATTTTCTACATTCTTAGCTAATGTACAATTTTGGAAATTTGTCCAATCATTGTCATAATTATAAGAAAATTTTAGAAATTTATCTATGGGATGAGAGGAAGGAATTGCCTTTGTGGCCATTTTATTTATTTCACTAAAAAGAATTTTTAAAAGTAATATGAAGAAAATAAATGCACAAAGAACTAATATCATTGAAATTACTTTTGATAATGCAAACAATGTGCAAAAAATTCAAATTATTTTTCTAAAAGTTGTAAGGGAAGGAAACTTGAGGTTTGAGGACCTAGTTTGGAAATCTAAGGTTTTTATGTAGGGTTTTAATTTTTTTTTTTGAAAATTATAGAATAATTTTAAATTCTAAAATTTATTGGAAATAGGATAAATACAAAAAAAAAAATTATAAAAAAATTAGAATTTTAGAGATTAAATTTTTGCATAAAAAACTACTAATATTGAAATTTTGAAATTATTTTTAACAAGGTAATCAATTTGCAAAAGTTCCAAAATAGTTTTATAAAATTTGAAAAAAGGAAAGGCTTGGTGTTTAATGACCTAATTTTGAAATGTAGGGTTTTGAGCCAAGGTTTTACATTTTTTTCTAAATTTATGCAATAATTTTAAATTCTAAAAATTATTTTAAATTAAAAAAATGCACAAATATTATAACAAAAATCAAAATTTGGAAATTAAATTTTTGCACAAGAAAATAATAATTTTGAAATTATTTTTGACAAGGTAATAAATTTGTAAAAATTTCAAAATAGTTTTCTAAAATTTGCAAGGAGGAAAGGCTTGGTGTTTGATGACATAGGTTTAAAATCTAGGATTTTGAGCTAGGAGTTTAGATTTTTTTAAAAATTATGCAATAATTTTAATTTATAAAAATGATTTTAAATAGGAAAAATGTGAAAAAATTAATAAAAAAATAAAATTTTTGGAAATAAAATTTTTGTACAAAATATGAAGGAAGAACCCTAAGTGTAGCTAGGGTTTTAGGTTTGTTCGAAGTAAGTTGGGTTCACCATATAATTTATTATTTTTGAAAATCTAGTGTTTAGATCCTAAATAATAAGGGTGTTGAATGATGGTAAAAATATACTTTGATAGGGAAAAATATATATTTTAAATGATAATTATATAAGAAAAATAAAAATTAACTTATTTGGATTTGAACTGAAATGGAGGATTTTAAGGCTAAAAATTGAAGAGTAGGACTGAGACACTATTAGGAATCTAAATTTAGCTTGTATTTTCTAATTGGACAAGAGGACTAGAAATAGGACACCCTAGTGTCTAGTGTTATAGTCTTTCTTGATGATGTTTTCTTGAGGATCTAAACTTCCTAGGTTTTGCTCGCCTGATCAGTATGAGCCTATGTACCAAATTTTGGGGGCTAAGAGTGAACAAATATTTTTGTAGGTTAATTTTAGTCTGAATACCTATCTCCATATACACACATGAAAAAAATGAATGCATCAAAATAAAAATAGGGAAAATTGGGTTAGGGGAAGAGTGATCACATGATCTAGAACCCCTGTTATTTTGACCACTGCCTACATTAACCCTCAAACTAGGGTCTCATATCAAATATAGTTCTCCCTTAGATAAAATGAATAATAAATATGCATGATAGATGCAAGGATAAATTTTTCCTAAGCCCTTCCTTGATCAAGAATGCAAGTTTATGTGTGATGCAAAGAAGCTGAACTATACTATTGATTAATTTTTATTATGCCTAATGTGCCAAAGTAGTAAATGCTAGATATAAAATACCTTGTGTATTAATTTATATATGAGACTCATTATTTTGAATTTGATCAATATTGGAAAACTTAGGAATGAATTAAAAAGTGGGGGAAGACCCATATAATAGAAGAAACTGACCATTTAGGCTCAAATTGGTTTTGGAAAGGAGAGTTAGAAATTAGATACCCTAGGTTTCAACACTGTAGTCCAATCCCAACACTCCTATCCTATAGGTTATGGACCATGGGGGATGGAATGAGCATGGTAAACCTATCTTGGTTGAGGTGGAATGGCCATTTAAAAGGCCTGAGGTGACCATGAATGGGTAAAAAGGTGACTCAAGCTTAGAACTAGACCTAAAGGGGTAAAATAAAAGACATGGCCAAATATGAATAAAACTCATATTATCCAATTAGAGTCTCTTGTGAAAGGACTATGAAAAGACATGATATGTGTGGTTGATTGACCAATTTAGGGTGTATATAGATGCATAAAGAACTTTTACATGTGATATGATATGTCTAATATGTGTAGTAAGATAAACTTGAATTTTTTTCCATATGAAAGATAGAGAGCAAGGGTAGAGAGCATGAAATTGTGCATGAATGCATAACAATATTTGACTTGTGACATAATATTGAAACCTTATGTAATTTGAGCAATAAATTTTTTAATATCATCTTTAATTATGAAAATTAAGCATGAAATGCAAAGAATGAAGCTTTGTACTAGCATATGGTAAACTTCATCACTCATGTACATGATAGGACCAATGATGGTCTCTTTATTTTTTACAAGAAATGTAAGAAAAGTTTGTAAATAAGTGAGGTCCATTTTTGCAATTTGATTATAAATGTAACATGATACCTCAAAATTAATAGGACCTAGTATATGAAACTTGGGTTTGAGAGAGAATTATTTTGAAAATTTACTATGAAAATTTGAAATTTGAAGTGAATTTCTAAGCTAGATGTGCAATTAAAAAATTAGAAATTTATTAGAAAATTAGTGATTTAATAGGACCTAGTAGATGCAACTAGGGTTTAGAAAAATAAATAGTTTTGAGAATTACTATTGAAATTTGAAATTTGAATATATTTTATTATATAAATATGCTATTAAAAATTCAAACAATGATTGCAAAATTATTGGGACCTAGTATGGATAACTAGGATTTAAAATAAAATTATTTTAAAATTACTACAAAATTTTAAAATTTAATGCTAATTTTTCATTTTTTTATGCAAGTAAAAAATTAAAAAAAAATATGAAAAATTAGTAGGAATTTTACCCTAGGGTTTCTAGGGTTTTTATGCACAAATGAAGTAAGTTAAGTTCAAATATTTAACAATTTTAGGAATATCAATGTATTATTCCTAATCTAGTTAAAGGGTCTAAGTAGTAAAATCATTAAATAAATAGATAATAATTTGGCTACTAATTTTTGTAAATTAATTAAAATTTATACTTTTCCAAAAATAGTAATGAGAGGGAAAAAATCAAACTTAGCTGGAAATTAATAGATCCAACTGAGACAAAAGCTAGAATTCACTATGCAAGATTGAGACACTATCACAAACTGAGATCTATTCTTTTTTTGTCATTGGATAAGAGCACAAAAAACTAGATAGTAGTGGCATCAAAACCATAGTCCACCTTTTCTACTATTGTTTTGAGGATATAATATTTCTGGGTTTTATTTATGTTTGTGTGACACTATCTATGAAGTTTTGTCAACTAAAAGTCTGTATATCTTCTTGTAGAGTAGATTATTTATTCAGACCTTATATTCGATTATTCTTTGACCAATTTTGAGAAATAAGGTGGGTTAGTGTGTGTAAGATGCATTGGACATGTTTCACACCCTATGTGTGTGCATGCTACCTACATACCAATAATTTGAAGAGGTATCAAGCCATATGTAGTTCTCTCACTTGATGTGCTTTATGTAATTATGTATATAAAGATGTAAAATGCTAGACTATATGTGCTTGAGGTGGCTAGGGATTGGTGTAAGGATTTGAATGAGATTGTAAGTGTATTGGTTAGATGTATGTAGAGAATAGAGAAGATTACTTGAGTGGTCTTGATTATATTCTTGCTTAGTGATATTTGCCAACCCTTTTCAAATGATATTTGAATGGGATTTTATAGGGAGTTATTAGTCATGGATTGAATTTTCTTGCATTAGGATGATAAGGATAAGGATGGAAAATTATAAGAAATTGATTGTAGGGTCTATAAATGGTCCTAGACAATAGCACCAAAAGTAGATAGTGATGGCATCAATGCTATAGTCCAAGTGTGGTACTACTACCCTAAGTAGACAAGACCTAGGGGGATTGATTTGTCATGGAAAGAGGGGTCTGGCTTATCTGGAATCAAATTTGGAAGGCTAAAAATGACTAGGAATCAATGAAAATAAGCCTAAGAGGGTCATGAAAGCAAATATGAGGGACCTAAGGGTTGGGTGTCATTAACCCCACTCAAGTTACCAATTTTTGCATTTTATATGACTGCATCATCCTTCTCTTGGTTTTTAGGCTTGATAATCCATTTTCTAGTAACCCCATTTGTATAATGTATATACATATCCTAAAAACCCCTAACAATTAAAGTATTCCACAAAAAACCTAAAAATCATAAAATTTGAAAAATCCAAAAATAGTCCATTCTGTCTTGTATTATTCCTAATCCCTTAGTCACATCCATCTCATATTGTCCCATCTTTTGGATACCACATCTAGTCTTGGAACCAACTCAGAGTGGTCACCCATCTTCCCATATATTCCTTATCCTATTGGCCATGTATTATCAACATACAATACCTTGTCAAAGAATTTAATCTGGCACCCATCAATTCCTATTAGTTCCTTTTCACACCTAACACCTATCAAATCACCTCTTTGCTAGTGTGGAAGGTACTTGATCCCATCACTATCCTTATCATTACCTCTTCATGTCTAGTACCCATATAATCACTTTTTCTATCATGAAAATTATTTGATCCCATCATCATATCTTAGTCTCCTTGATTGGATCCTTATAAGGCCTTATCTATTGGTAATCCTTGGTCATCACTTGTCTAATCACCATCCTTAGCCACTTTTTGATCTAATTTCAAGCCCATATTAGTATCTAAAATACTTACATCACATCCTTCCATCCTAAAATAGGGGAAATACCTCATCTTAATACTAATCCTCATCATTAGTCCTATCTAAATCCAACCTTATCCAAAGTCCACCATCACATCTTGATCCTCGTAGGCTAACCCATCACTCATCCCCATAATTAGACAAGACCTTATAAAACTACATATAGATACTTGTGTGTGTGTGTTATTTATTTTGTTTGTTTAGATTGCATAATTTATATATCTTATTTATCTTATGTTTTGTTTATTAGGTCTCTTTTTGTCTATTGGACAATGAATGAGGATGCTATGAAGACACCAAAGGTGCCCTCGAGGATGAAAAGTTTATTGTTTGCCCAAGTACTTTGGCTCAATGCCCTCTTGGTCATGTCTATATCATGGGGAAAACTACCAAGTGCAATATATAATGGATTATTTAGACTATGATTAACCTTATGACATTTGTGATGGCTTGATCATCTCATCATCCTTTTTACCATCACCAATCCACTCCTATCGACTCATCCAACTAACATACCATATTTTCTCCTTATCATATTCCTATTATCATCCAACTCATATCCTTCAATCATGAATAAGTCTAATCATTCTCATCATCATCACTTTCCAATCACTAATCATCATCATCTCCTGATCATAACTACATCAGCTTGAGTTCTTTTCAAACTATGTAGGCAACACTTGGCCACTTTTTGGTGTCTAAGGATAGCTTGGCCATTATCTCTATAATCCATTGTCATCCCTTAGTATTTTGGTCACTTGAACACATAATTTATTCCCTCTTATACTCATCATCATATTGATAAACTTTAGCTTCAATTTACACCCATCATTAATCTTATCCAATCGTCATCTTATCCTGGTCCACAACTCTCCCTTACATGTGTCCTTAATTAGGATACATCTAAATCTTATGGCCATTAATATTATCATCATTATGTTATGGTTAATTCCACCTTGGGATGTGTATACAACCATAACACCCATCATATTTCCTTTATTTTCATGTGTCTTTGCCAAGGGCATTACTATCAATTTATAACTCATTACTTAACAAAGATCTATCTTTTTCATCTTCTATCCCACATATGGAATCCCATCCCCTCATATATCAATTGCATCCCACCCATTGTTTATTATTTCAAGTGGCCATCTAACTCATTATTCCCCATATGTCCCCTCATAGGGGTATAATATCCCCTAACATCATCAACTAACATTCATCCATTCCTCATCATATCCACTAATATCATTAACTAACATTCATCCATGACATGGTTTTTATTTTAAATACCATTAATCCTACCACTTCATCCATTCACAATTCCCTTTTGAAGAGGGGTAAAATGTATACACATAAAATTGATCACTTTATTACTGTCATTAATATTCATATTAGTCAACACTAATTCTACTTAGTCTGGTTTATCTTGTTAATATCCATTTTTATCCCACTAATTTTATACTAATTCTAGTCATTTATATAATAACCCCCATAAATTATCCTATATCTACCATCCTTAGTCTAGTCTCATTCCCTCATTAATTCTTATAAATCTCCCATTATCCTAATTTAATTCTAATTATCCATTATATGGGAATTTTAAATTCCCATAACCCCACCTACCAACCTAATAACCTACACCCTAGCCTTTTATACACCCCTAATCACCTAATCCTTCTCTAATCTCCATATAATCTCCCCTTAATCATCATTAGTTCCTAAAGAGAGTTCTAAAACTCTCCAAATATAGAACTTTGTCTCTAACATATCCCTTCTCTCTAGAAACCTCTAACTCTAGAGGATTCCAAGGAGTTTAATATTCATTGAATAATATCTATCCATTAGATGTCCACAACCAAGTTTGAATATTAGCCTGTGATCTTCTCTCCCTTAATCTATATAACCAACACTCTTCCTCCATGGAAGGCCATCTAGAAAGCTTGTAGGGAAACCATGTCAAAATGAGTCCTTGAATCAATCATCCAAGTCCATTATCCACAATCCAACATCCAACATCATAGTGTCAAATCTAAGTCTAATAAGAAATCATGAATCATAAAATGGAGGCATGAAGAGGTCAAATGAGATGGTAATAATGTTTGATTTATGCTAATTTAATCCTATCCATTCCTACTAGTTTTATCAAGTTTTGGGTTTTTGTTGTCTCTTTGATAATATTGCTTGAACTTGAAATTTGGTACACATTTGACATCATCCACCTTACTATTTTTATTTAAAAGACTATTACTCCTTCCACTCATAACACCCTTTTATTAAGTTTTGGGTTTTTGTTGTCTCTTTGATAATATTTCTTGAAATTAAAATTTAGTGCACATTTGACATCATCCACCTTACTATTTTTATTTAAAAGACTATTACTCCTTCGACTCATAACACCCTTTTAAAGAGGGGAAAATTTATTCATTAAAATGTGTTCACCCTGCTAATTTCTGCTAATTTAACTTAATTCCCGTATTTTATATCTATATTAACCATTGGTCTAATATTCATACCCCATTCCTATATCCCATATAACCTTTATCCCATCATAAGACTAATTAATTCTATGATTAAAACTTTAGTAACTCCATTACCTACTAACCTACTCCCTAAACCCACTAGCCAATTTTAAATTTAAAAATAATCCAACTACCTACCTATCACCCTAAAATATCCCTTCCTAAACCCATAAACCCTATGAGGAAATTTATAGAATTGGAGGATTCTATAAATATTCCCCAACTTATCCCCTTCCTCTAAAATTTTCCTAGTCTAGATATTTTCATGGAATTAAAAATTCCATGGAAATTCCCTAACCATAGATCTTAATCTCCCAAATTTTGATTTGGACCATAGATCTTCCCTCTATTTTCCTATAAAAATAAACCTTCCCTTCACCCTCCAACTAATGAAAAATATCTTTATAATCCATTAAGCTCTCTTATCAAGCATTTATACTAGCCTTTAAGCATCTGTTAAAGCCATTATCCACATCCCATATCCTTTTGGAATCCATTGTCAAGAATATTATAAGCAATCCAACAATCAAGATTTTTACGTTCAATCACACAAATTTGAATCTTGGAATAGACCTATGAGAATGCAAATAGGATGGTAAAAATGATTTATTAACTCTAATTTATCTTCTCTATCCTTTCCTATTGGTTTCATTATATTTTAGGTTTGTATTGTCATTTTGATAATATTACAAGAATCATAAATTTGGTTCACAAGCATAATCTACATTATGTCAATTTTGGTCTCAGCTGCACACCAAAAGAAAGCCAACAAGTGAAGTATTTGATTGCTCAATATAAGTATGTCATTGTCTGGACATATGAGGACTTGAAATTATATGATCCACAAGTCATTACTCACATGATTACCTTGAATTTAGATCATAAACCATTTAGATAGAGGTAGAGACTAGTCAATCTTATTTTGGAGCCTCTCATTCAGAGAGACATGGAGAAGTTTTAAAATGCAAAAGTCATCTTCACAGTCTAACATCCTATTTGTGTGGCCAATTTGGTCCCAATAAGAAATAATATTGGTGATATTAGATTATGTGTGGACTTAAAAAATATGAAAAATTATTTTGAAAAGGATAATTATCATCTAACTTATCTATATGAGGTCATACAAATAGTAAGTGGTTCTAAAATGATGTCCATAGATGGATTTTTAGGCTACAATCAGATACTAGTGAAATATGAGGATAGAATGAAGATGAAATTCATAATGAAATGGGATATTTATGCATATAATAAGATTATATTAATCCTAATAAATGTAGGATAGAACTTTTAATGTGCCATAGATCATGCTTGCAAAGGACTGACATGAAATTGAATAATCATCTTTATGCATGATCTTACAGTATTTTCAAATAATCAAAAATACCACATAAGTCATCTACAATTTATATTCAAAAGATGTAGAAGGTTTGGTATTTCATTAAACCCAAATATGAGCATATTTGGAGTGACTAAAGGTAATATTTTGGGGTATATCATCACCAAAGGTAGATCGCCATTGATCTAGATAGAATTCAATTGATTTCAAAAATTTAATCACCAAATAATAAGAAAGAGATCTAATCATTCTTAAAAAATATTAAATTAATGAAGAAGTTATTCTCAATATTTTTAGAGATTTTAATACCCCTAAAAATCATGCTTAAGCAAGATACCAAAATAGAATAGATAGTTGAATACCAAAAGTCTTTCCAAGACATTAAAGATGTAATATCACAGGCTCCAGTACTGATTAATCTAGATTTTAATAAATATTTATATCTATAATCATTTAATTTAGAGCATTAAATTAATGATGTCATCATGTATAAGAAGGATGAGATTAAACATCTAATCACATTCAAGAGCACAAAGTTGAAAGATGCAAAACTTAGGTACTCTATGATTGACAAGTAGATTATTGCCCTTGTCAAAGTAGTGAAGAAGTTTTGGCATTATATCTTTAAAAATAAATCATTTACATGATGCCTAATATTTTTTTCAAGCTCAACTTATCACAAAATGAGCTTGAAGAATGATAAGGAAAATGGATGGCCAAACTATAAGAATTTGACATAGAAATCAATCCTACAAAGATAGTTTGAGGGAAAGGCATTATTTAGTTGATGACTGAACTAGATCTATGCATCATAATTGAAGAGGTATATGAACCTCAAGTATCTAAAGGAGAATTGTATACTGATATAATATAGTATTTACTTATAGAAACTTATTCCCTGAAGCTCAATAGATAGAGAAAAAGAGATTTAAGGATCAAAGTTTCTCATTACATGATTAAGAAGGGATTCTTCTATAAAATAAATTATGAAGGTATTTATCTTAGGTGTGTATCTATAGAGGAAACTAAATAAATATTAGATAAATTTCATCAAAGGATAGGTAGTGGTCATCCTTATGGGAATATCACAACCCATAAAATCTTAAGAATGGGCTACTACTATCCAACAATTTTCAAAGATGCTCATGCTCATGTGATAACATGCCATGAATGTCAAGCTTTAACCAAGAAAGAAGTACATGCAATAATGCCTTTATAACTAGTTGTTGAAGGATGACCATTTGCCTAGTGGGGTTTAAAATTAATTAGTGTCATCAACCCAAATTCCTTAATACGTCATAATTTTTTTCTTACTACTATAGATTATTTCACTAGATAGACCAAAGCCATAGCTACAAATAATTACATTGCACAAGATGTGATTCTCTACTTTTAGGAACATATAACAACCAAATTTTACACTCTAATTTATTTGGTTTATAAAAATGGATTGGATTTTATATTGATAAAATTTATTGAGTGGGCACATGATAAATAGATCATTATTGGGTTAGCTTTTAACCATTACCCTAAAGAAATGGACTGGAAGAATCAACAAATAAAAATTTGATCAATGTAATTAAAAAATCAGCTAGAGATAAGCCTAGGGACTAGCATAATTTATTGAAGTATGCTCTTTAGGTAGATTGACTAGACACAATCAATACCTTTAAGCTTCACCCCACCTATTAGTGTATGGATGCAAGCCTATTCCCAATTATACTGAAGTTATTCACTTATTAGTTTATGTAGGACTACATGGAATTGAGTAATAAACAAGAATCAAGATGGTTAGACATAATAAAAATGGAAGATTGAAGGACTAAGGTATTTTAGACATTCAAAAAACACCAAGACATGGTCAAGAGGTGGTTTGATAAGAGAGAAAAGGTTAAATAATTCAATATTTTGGATCTAATTCTACTTTGGGATAAAGCCCATGAGAAGAAAGGATAATATGACAAGTTTACCACACCATGGATTAGACCATACTAGATTTTAGATATTATGGGAAATAATGTTTTTTATCTGAAGGACCTCCAATGCAATGAGCTTACATATCTTATCAAGGGGTAGTTCCTAAAGCACTACTTCAAGACTGTACCATTGGTTGATGTTACTGATTAATGAGGGATGGATGAATATAGTTGTAAGATTAAATTATATTTATTACTTTTGTAGACTAGTTTCCTATTTTCTAGATTAATCTTTCCTACTTTTAGTATTTTGATTTCATACATTAGATTTCATATTTTCTAGATTATATTTTAGTGCTTTCTTAGATTAGTTGTTTTTTACTTTCTATGGTGATTATAATTGTGTCTATTTTAACTATAACCAAGTTAAAATCCAAACCAACTGAGCTTATGACTTGTGGAAAAGAGGAAAGTTAAAATCTTGACACTTTGGTACTAGTTTACAAATTAGGTATATTTCTATGTTTTTTGAGTCTTTAGGATGAAGGCAGATAATCATGATTATTTTGAATAGTGCCACAATTGGATACTTTTATCAGGCATGTGGAAGTTGCTCTCAGAGTACTTCATACAAATTTAGAAAATTTTCTTTTTTTGTTATATCAAATGCACTTATCACATTAAATACCTATTGGAAGTGATAATTTTGGGTATAGGTGTGGTTGGGAAAGATATTCTAATAATGATTTGTTCTATGATCATACTAGCTCACTATGGTTCTATCTCTTCCCTTCTAAACGAAGAATTAAAGAAAACAAAAGAATAAAGAGCTAATGGATTCAAAAGAACAAAAAAAATATAAAGAAAATCAAAAGGCTCACATGATGAAATAAGGTCAATGTACCATTCATCATGATCAAAAGAAAAAATAATGGAATGAGAAGAGGAGCGCAAGGTATCTCTATCAGGGATCTAGAAAAATTAGAAGGAAAGTATGTTGTATGAATCAACTTAGGAGTCTCTTTCATGTTTTTAATTTAATTATGATTTTATGGCACACTTCATGATTGATTTAGGATTGCAAACTAGAGTTCTAGATTCTTAAATACTTATGATTATTCCCCTCGTGTGTCTCCATTTTTTGTACCCAACACCCCCCTTTTCCCATAAGGAAATGGGGACCCACTTTTTTTATATTATTATATTGATTTTAAGCCCCATATTCTATATATTTATACAAAATCTAGGAGAAATATTGATTATTTTCCTTTTTCATACTTTGGCAGAGTAGCATTGGTATTGTATTTTCATGGACTAACCTTCTTTGGGATTCTTTATCGAGCTCTATGTTTTTGGACTTATGTTTTTGGTCTTTTATATTTGGAAATTTTGTTTTGTACAAATTGGTATTTAGTTTTATCATGTTAGATATTTTGTGTGATATAATTTTCTCTTCATAACATTTTCCTTGCAACAATTCTATCGAAAGAATTTCCTTGAATCAAACTTATTCTTATATACAATCTTGTCGATACATTTTGCCTGATAGAATTCCCTTCATCGCTTTTGAAACTACCCTTCAGGCTTTGTGAAACTTTACCTTGGCCTTTTTGAGATTACCCTTTAGTATTTATGAATTAAATCCTTTAGGAATTTTGTCATGGAAAAATTACCGTGAAGTAGACCCTTTAAATTTTTGCCAAAGTACCCTTCAACATTTTAAAATTTTCCTTCAAAACTTTTGAAATGCCCTTTGACCTTATGAACATGCCCTTTAAGCTTTGTGAAACATGTCCTTTGGCCTTTTTTTGTATCCATTTTCCTTGATAGAATTATTTTGAACCTTTTAAAATTGACCTTCCCCACCCACATATTTCCTTCGAGACTTTTATACCTCACCTTTGCCTTTTTAAACCATTCCTTTGGAATTTTTATCTGAGAGAATTGGGTCTTCAAGAGAATGTTGTAGACATTTTGTAGAAGATAATTCCCCTAATGAAATTCCTTTGAGACTTTTGAAAATGACCCTTTGCATCTGACTTACCCTTTGGATATTTTTTCAAGGTCGCATATTCATTTAGAATTTCTAAACATACCTTTTGACCTTTTTGAAAGTGCCCTTTAAGACTTTTGTGGTTACCCTTCATGAATTTTGTAAAAACCCTTTCCCATCTAAATGTACCCTATGAATTAGACCCTTAGATAATTTTGCCATGAAGTATACCCTTCAACCATTTATAACATGCACTTCAGAGATTTTGTCTCAAGCATTTTTTGCCCTACGAGCCTATCCTTCAAGACTTTTCCCCCTTGGCTGTTTCCTTTAGAATTTGTGTTGTAGATATTTTATCTGGTGCAAAAATATTGAAATAATCCCCTAAGGGAATATGCCCTTTAGAATCTCTGAATTGACCCTTTAGACATTTTGAAAAAGACCCTTTTAGAATTTTGAAGTGACCACTTACCCTTTGAGACTTTTGTCTTGGCCCTTTTTCCCCTTTGGCTAATTCCTTCAGGACCTTTATCCTTCAGCTAACTATTCAAAAATTTTGTCTAAAACATCATGCCCTTCAACCCTTTTGAGACCATCCCTTCAAGTATTCCTTTAGAATTTGTGTCTTGAACATTTTTTCTAATGATAATAACCCTTTGAAATAATTATTGAAAACATTTTGTCTAAAACAAATCACCCACACAAAAGTCCCAAAATAATTTACCCATAAAAATCTTGAAACAATTCTCTTGTAATAATTTCCTTGAGACCAATACCATACTTCCAAGTGGCACCTTTGCTTAGAGAGAATTTCATTATGTTTTGAGCTTAATTCAATATTTTAGCCTAGGCCCAAATCATATTCTATTAATACCAAAACCTTAGGCTAAAATATTTATGCAAGGTCCTTTATACATATTTTCCAAAAGTATTATGCTATGTCAAATTTTGATTATGTTTATAGGAGTAGGTAATCCAAAAAAAATGACACGTGTCAAGTTAATGAGATTAAATTTGATAGTCATGCTGATGTAATTTGATGATCATGAGGACATCATTTGATAGTTTTGTGAATGTCAAATTTAACATCAACAATGGACTAATTTATAGAATTAATTTAAAAATCACATATATGTTAGTTTATGGTCATGAGGATGTCATTTTACAATCATGTGAACATCAAATTTAACCTCATAAATTACCTATTTAGATTTAAATCAAGATCTTACAATGCACATCCACTAAGGCCCATTTGATCGAATGATACGAGAGTGAGATGAATTGTCAAAGCTCTATGAGAGTGATAAGTGTCACCATCACAAGAGCTTAGTGCATAGATATAATGACCCATGAGAAGAATCAAAGGGCCTAATACATAGAGCTCAGAAGCCCCAAGTAGCTACCAAGCGGCACACATATGAATAAAAGAAAAATAGGGAGTGAAAAGTGTCAAGCACATAGAAGTCAATAAGTCAAAGCACTAATATCTATGAACTACATTAAATTAGGAATAAATACATCAAAGGTGCAATATCAACATGGAATTTTGAAATATCTGGACTCAATTAGGTGTTGACATGTGTCACATTTTAAAAGATAATAGGGAATTATGGACAAAATATATAGATATTTGGACACGATATATATATATATATATATATATATATATATAGAGAGAGAGAGAGACACACACACACACATTGGGTCTCATAGTTAAGCTAGAATATGACCACGTATGTATTAATTTGAATAGAGAATATAAAATCGAAGATATAGATTCTATAAAATGCACAAGTGAGCATGCAATGCATAGTTTAGATTAGTGACATATAACAATAGTGCCACTAGTCTTGAAACATTGGTAATGAAATTTTGGACCTTTAGGCATATGTTAGATTTATATTTGAAGGTAGCTAATATGAAATATCAATAAGTTATTATCACAACCTATAAAAGAAGGCATGTGCAGTTTTGGTAAATGGTGCATATTCTAAATTTTGCATATAATTTGAATTATAATTATAAAAAAATTGCATCTATCTTTACACATATACACATGTTGTATAGATTTGGTAAAGGCTATTTTAAATAGATAATTTCACGTAGACTCTATACAATTTTAGACCACAGTTAGAACTACATGTTTTAACTATCACATGTAATGACCTTGCATGAACTTGGAAGATGAGGCAACCCCTTCCCCAAGCCTATATAAACAATTGTAATCCAAATTGGATTTTGAGGTTAGAGAATTTTTTAATACAAGAGCAAGATCATTTTTTATCATCAACGAATGTGTTTTTGTATTTTATTTTCAATTTTTGTTTAATTAATTATTACTTTATTTGGTTGTATGTTTCAATAATCTTGAGTGTGAAAATTTTGTGAATAGATTCTTGATTATTTTTTATTGATATACTAATTTTTAGATGTGTAATATCTATTGAAATATTGGTAAATATATTATTTAAGATAGTCAAGTTCAAATCGATTCATAATTATTATTATGCATGAGTGATTCCTTGGATGTAGTTTTATATGTGTGTGTAAGAGCTTCTTCAGATACTTCACTAGCTTGACCCATAATCTCCTAATTAAGGGTGTGCAACAATTTTCCTAAAAGGACAAACCTTTTTCTAAGGCTTGTGAATTTATTGCATCTTTATCTCCTTATACTTCTTAGCCATGCTTGACTATGTGTGTGAAATTGATGCTAGCAATAGGCATAGGTTCTGAGAGAACTTATACTTTTAGAAACTAGCTAGGGGAGTAGTTCATGAAAATCATATAAGATTTATTTTATGCCTTACCCTTCTCTTCTTTTTTAAGTTTGTTTTGAGATCTACTGACTCTAGATTAGCAACTAACCACCCATCCAACTCACATAGAGATTCACTACCCTTATTAGGAACCACACCTCTATATAAAAACCTTATCAATAACCTACATTCCCTATATGCCATTTCATCAATAGGTTGAAATAAATTGCATACCTATAACTCATGCTCTATAGTGGAGTTTACCTCTATTGAGATCTTAAAATGTTAGAGGCTACCTCATTATAGCTATGGTGTGTATAAAACCTACACCAACACACTCCTTGATCATAGGGTTTAACATCTTGGTGCCTTGTTCCATGATGCTATATATGTGGTTGATCTCATCTTTGAGTTCCACACTCTTGACATATGGGGTCCTTGGTCTTATGAGAGGGGTATTACTACCCTTTATTTTCCAATCTTAAAATTCATGGAATGTTTCTTGAAGCACATATCTACATTGTTTACATAACACCATGACCTTCCTATAATAATTAAGTAGTTGTCTTGTTTTGACAACTCAATTACCTCAAAATTAGTGTGGAATTAAGTGAATATGATGTATATAAATATGCCCTTAAAATTTTTGATATGTTATACCTAGGTTTTGTTGGCAATGAAAAGTACATGAGGGGAAGGCCTCAAGGATTGTCTACCCATTTTCTCCTAGGAATTCTTGGTCAAGATGTTAAACTCAGCACTTGTGTCTATAAGGACATCACAAACATACCATCCATCAATAATGGCATCCAAAATTAGTTCTTGATTGTATTCCACATTTTGTGTATGCCAAAGTTCTTGTGCCCTCTCCAAACATGGTGGAGTGACCTCAACTTGATTTTTCCTCACATACTCTAAGAGCAAGTTATTCAATAAAGGAAACATTCACTCTATCTATAGGAGGCATAGGATCTATTTCATTTCTTGTATCCCAATCTCTTTCCTATATTATTTCTTTTTGGAAGCAACAACATGTGTTTATAGAACTCATGCTAATTAGATATCTTCTTGTAGGTTTTAGATTATACTCATAACCTATTGCAATACATCATTTTGGCATGTAAGGTCTAAGTAAGGCATAAATTTGGGCTCAATCCACTTTGTAAACTCATTACGACCCTTATTACCATATTTAAGTGCAACTTAGGTATTGGTGTAACTAGTGGCTGAGTGGTGAGTCCACTATGACTAGTTGCCTACACCTTGTCTATCTCTATGTGGGTTGGTTACACCTTTAGAATATATTTAACCATTTTTAGTTCATTCCTGATCATTCTTGCACCTTTTTCTATTCTAGGCCTACCTTGGGTTAACTTTGTGTATAGGTCAGGGCATTCCTCAACCTTATGGGACCATCAATAATACCCACACATGGGATGTGTAGGGCAGTTGCATTGATAGTATTCTATGGAACTACACTTACGACATGCGTTGGGTGGGAACCTTATAACATTAAATCCTCAAACTTAACCTCTAGTGTCTTATTTCATTTTAAAACTTGTATTTACTAACCATGGCCTTGATTCCCTTGGTTAGTTTGCTTATCCACTACTACAGTGGCCTACTGTGCACCTCTTTCCATGTTCTCACACATCTCATCAATCACCTAGTAGTCAGCAGTGGTATGGGTGAAAGTATTTAATAATCAATAATAAATGATTGTGTTGACCTAGTTGGTGTATTTCAATAATAGGTAGTTACAAACATCATGCACCTCTCTCTAGACTTTATAACTTAGGATCAGGGTACACACATTTGTTCATGGGAAATTATTCTTGTTATGGCCTTGTGCCTCATAGTCAATACACCATAATCTACTTATAGAATCTTAAAATGGACTAGAAATAAGATTTTGGAGTTGAGAAGCCATAGATGAAATCTACACCTCTATAAATGGGAAAATCCTAATATTTACATTTCCAACTACCTCAACTCTCAACATTGTTTCAAACATGTTACAAGGGTCTATAAATATCTTCATTTAAAGTGTTCTTCATAATGACATTAACAACCCTCCAATAAATCACTATGCATACTAAGAAGGGTATATATCATATGAGGCTTAGAAAGGAGAGTTTTGAACCTTACATCATATAGGTTCATGCTTTCTAAGAGTCCTTGGGTAATCTTTCTGAGCATGGAAATGCTTTGATATTCAAACTCTAGAATGTCAAATTCCTTCAAGAATGCCTCCTTTAGGGTGTCATAGTCAACCATATCCTAATTAGGGTCAAATTTCATATACCAAGTATGGGCACGATCAAATAGAGTGGTCATGAATTAGGTTACCTTGTACTTTGATTGCATTATGCCCTGAGCATGCCATTGTAGTTCACACTTCAAGACATGTTTTTTGGCATTTTTCATGTCATGATACTCTATAAATTACATAGCCATTTCATAATAGATTTATTGTGGGTGTAGCTAGGATTTGAGCTACTTGTCCCCTCAACATCAGTCTTGGTGGTGGTCCTATAACACCTTCATCCATTAGGTTAGGCACTAGTATTATCATTACTACTGACACCATTGATGTCGATGGCACTATACTACTTACTTGTGGCACTAGACCACTTCTTATGGGCTATTGACCAATTTATGATGCTAACATTGGCTAAGTTGGTATACTTTCTCTCAAATTTTATTATGGTGAGCTAGTTCCTACTAGTCTAGAGATAGTTACAATCACCTCCTCATAAGGAACAATTTGTTCAATTACAAAATTACACTCCAAATCTATAAAACATATAAAATATATATCAACAACATGGTCAATTATCACTTCTATATTTTCCTTAAGTGGGATATCTAACACATGAGAATGTACCATAGGTTTAAAGGGGGTAGTCACATCAAGCATATCTTCAATCACTAAGTCTTATGGGAACCCAACGAATTCCACACCTATCAAATACTAAGCTTGATCCATTAGTTCATCATATCTCTCCTCCTCATTCTACTATATTTCAAGAGACCTTTCCCCATGCCCTTCCCACTCACTATGGGTTCTCTTAGCACTTTTAGGTTCTAGATATTCCATCATCTTATGTTGTCTCTTATTATAGGTCTATCTTCTAAGCTCTTGAGTGTTAATTTTCTCATCCACTTTCATTATGCTTCACCTACACATCCCCTTTTATTGTATGTGTTGCTCATACATGAAAAGACTTTAGATTTCCATCCCCAAAGTCTCAAATATGTAATCTACCATTATATTTTTGAGCTTTGCATCAAATTACTTCATAAACATGCCTCTATGTTCATGAAAAAATTGGTACTCTACTTTTTTATTGAACGAGTATGTTGAAACTACAAAAATCAATCATGTAACTATTCAACACTCTTTGTCATCTATTATCTACTACTCTAGTCCAAGTGACATCCAAGCTCTCAAGCCTTTCTAGGCACTCCTTCATCCACTCATAATGTTATCCATATCTCCTTATTCTATGGGTTGAATATGCAGCCAACCATCAGTACACATGCTTAAATAACTTGTAGAAAAATACCTTGTATAAAGCATCATATAGGTTATGTTGACCCCACTTTCTTAGCTTTTTCACTTTATAAGTTGGATGCTTCAATACAAACTTATCCTCCACCTATTACAACCAACGCTCAATATTTTCAAGTGAGATTTGATAACTTATTCTTTCACACCATTGCAATAACAAAATTCAACATGGGTCCTAGTAATAAAACCAAAATGTTGTAGAAAATTTAAGTTAGGTGTGCATTTGGTTATCTTAGTTAGTTCTTAACTTATTAAAACTAGGATAAAAAATTGGGAATTTCTTCATTTGTGCTGAATAATTGAATAATTATCTTTCTTAAAATCAATTAACATAAGGCACGAGCCTTATGAGCTCACCCAAAACACAGATGAAAAGGAACCAAGCCCCATGTTGAGATAGTTATGTCATAGCATAAGGCATAAAATATAGGGCTTGGTCAATTCAAAGAGGGTTTCAAATAGAACAATAGGTGTAATCCTTTCAGGGCTTAAGCCTAGTGGTCTATATGCACAATCCTTTAGGTGGATTAGTTCAAGATTACTAAGGGTATAAGCCTTCATGAAGCTAAGCACATCATCATATCAATGCTTAAAGGGTCAAGGGGATGATCTAACTTAGAACTCTCATTCTAAGCTCATGCTCCTTGCAAAGGTAGGAATGTTTGGTGCATGCAATTTATATACTTAGTCTTTTTATATAGGTTATGGCTAACATCATCATCATCTATTATAGGGATTTAATTAATGTCATGAACATATTACTAAATAATTCAAAGAATAAAAAATTAATGAACATGTTTATAAATATTTCAAAGATAATGTTATTGAAAACCCTAATTTTATTTACAAAATGATACATAAAGATAAAGAGGACACAATTTCACATGATTCTCATGTAGACTCACCTAGGATTTGTCATTGTGTTCCTACTTCTACACTTTGTTATGATTTCTTGACTTGTATTATCATGTAAAATAGTGTACCAATGGCCCATGGTAAGAATTAACCTTTGAATGAACCTATCAATAATAAAACCATTCCTACACTTAAGATAGTAACAATTATGCATATTATAGATATTTTCAAAGAGAAGTGTGTATTTATCATTGGAATAAGATAGATATAAGGATAACAAGAAAAAAAATCCAATGAAGCATATCCCTATCCAAAAAGACACATTGTCCATTCCTTTTTCACATTACTTTGTCATTCCAAAATTCAAATTATTTTATGGTCATGATGATCCTAAAGTGCATATTTATAAACATTCAACTTCTACAGGCAATTGTGAGAATCATCCTTTTATGCTACCTGAGTTATTTCCTAGAAATTTGGATTGTGATGTCTTAAATTTATTATATTATTTTCCCAATGATTCCTTGGATTCAATGGGTTGTTTACAAAAATTCTTCCTACATCAATACCTTACTAAAAATGAGCCTAGAAAAACATTCAAAAGTATTCAACATCTTAAAACAGATCTCAAAGATTGAATGAAATATTACATATTTAGATTTGATTTTAATATGAGATCAATGATTTATCAACCATGTGATATTAAAAGATAACATATATTTATCAATAGTCTCTTAATATCTATTAAGCACAAGTTGCTTAACATAACTATAGACTATTCATTTGTCTTACACATAAAGCCATTAATCATGAGAATGAGGAATTAGTCAAACCCAAAATCCAAACATATGATACTAAGAAATAAAATGAGTCAAATACTCATATGTCAGCTAATAATTAATCTACTATTAAATTAAAATAAAAAATACTATAAAACATTGACATCATTACTATTTTAACTTATGGCAGATCCAAGAGATCTAAATATGCCAAAACTATTAAAATTTAAATTACAAAATATTTCTCATTTACCATACAAATATTAATGTAACAAAGAGATTGATTACAATTATTAGGTATATAAATACATAATAAAAAAGGAAAAAAAAACACCTAATTGATTTTTTGAATTGTATTACTCACTACCTATGTCATGGTCCTCAAAATAACTTTGTGTAATATATATATATAACAAATCATATCAAGAAAAAATGTCAAAACCTATCAAGATGTTACCAATAAAAAGCTATGATACCTAAAAAAACTAGTATTGTCCTCTATCTACTATAGACACCTAATTATGGCCACAACTAGATTCCAAATAGACTTTAGACCAATTACTACCAACCATTACAAATTAATCCTAGGAATAACTAAATATACTATCCATGCATCATTCATAAAATATTAGGATCATGTTGAGGTATCTCTATTTGGGATACTATCTCATATGCAATAATAAACTCTCATGAATTCATCCCTAATCACCTTACAACATAACAACTATTAGTTTGGCCTATGGATGCATTAAGTGGGGCACTTGATCAATCTCAAAAGAGATAAAATGATAATCAAAATGAATTATCTAATTAAAAAAGATTAAATGATTATTTGAATTATCCATTTTTAATTAATGAATATTAAAAAATATAAATTCCAAAAATCAAAATATCAAGCCTTGTCATCATCGCCTTTATGAGTTTTTAAGCTCTTTCAAAATATCCTAAAATATCTAATTTGAGATCCATGACTAGTAATTAAAAATCATAATTGTATGATAACTTTTGACTCAAATAGAGTTTGTCTTAACTCACCTAGGGTTAGTTTGAACCCATTCCATGTCTAAACTAAACCTTAACTCACCTTGGGTGAGAGTTAAATTTTGAGGCTATAAATACAAGGCCATGCCTAATGAATTCTAAGTTATCTTGGTGTAAAGTTATTATACCTAAATATATTTAAATATTTTATAGTGTAGTAACCAATATAAGGTGAGTTATAATGATAAGTAACCAATATTTTATAGTGTAGTGTTATAATGCCAAGTAACCAATATTTTATAGTGTAGTATTATAATGCCAAGTAACCAATAGTAACCAATATTTTATAGTTTAGTGTTATAATGCCAAGTAAACAATATAAGGTGCCAAGGAAAGGTAAATCCATAAAATCTCCATTGATGAAGATTTCTTGATGAAAAAACTGAGCAAGCCACTTCAAAAGGACATTTGGAACTCTAAGAAAGGTAAATAGTATTTTATTTTATGTTTTAGTTGTGTTTACATATGCATGCTTGTTAACTATGCTATCCCTAGCGTCTAGGCTAGAGGTGTTAAGATTTTATTGTGCTATTTTTATTTTTTTTATTGGAATAACACAAGACTAACCTCCCCTCTATGTATTCCTTATTCACATCATAACACACCTAGTGGGACCATATATCCCATATGGCCAAAGAGGTTGATATATGGTTTTAGTTTTTTTAATGGATGCATATAAATCTTCAAGTATCAAGTTATAACTTTGGTTTTTATATATTTTTATTTTAATCAAGTCATAGGTTACAAGGATCGATGCTAATTTCCTAGATCAACGCCAATTATAGGAATCAACCATGATATTTATGTAAAAGTAGAACATGACAGGGAACATGGCTAACAATGGTTTTACTTGATTTTTCTTACCTTAATTATGTGTTTGATGATATGCATGTTGTTTATCTAACACATTTATTAAAAAATCTATGAGATGTTTGGGTTGTAAGATAATTAATTAACCATTTTTCCATTAAAATAGACTATGTTTTTATGTCTTAAAAGGAACATCAATGATCTACCCTAATAGACATTGATTTATATTATCAACATTGATTTCTCTAATTAACATCAATATCTATGGATCTATGATGATTGGTCTCTGAGACAAGAAATTAGAAAACCAAAGAGCTAAATTTGAAATGTTGTTTTCTTACTTAATTTTGAGATTCTAAGTAGGTAAACCCTTTAACGATTTATATTTTGTAAGGTGGAAAGAGAAAAGTTTAAGGATAGTTAAATATTACACACATTGTATTTGGTACTTAAAATGTACTTAGTTATTTATGAAGTTTTTGTAATTATCAAACAATAAAGCCAAGGAGCTCAAAATTTATAATTTTTTTATTTGGTGCTATAAAAATGAACTTTCACTTTAGTTAAATACTCATAAGAGTTTCATTTTTATGTTTGTTTGTTGAAAGTGTTTGTTTAGAAAACTTAGTGTTGCATGTATGCTCTCACCAATCCCATTTAGGGAACTTGGGTGATAAAAAATGCTTGCTCTTTACATTTATCACTTTGGTCCAAAAGCATGGAGGGAAATTTGATAAGGCCCTACCAAAAATTCATATGATTTGGGTGACCCTAAAATGACCCTAAAGTCCTTTGGATTTCTTTATTTTCATGCATTTTTGCTTATGGGTAATAATTCATCACCTCTTCACAAGTTCTGTAGGGAAGTGTTGACTTGCAAATTAATCTCCCAACATCATTTTAGCCCCACTTCATTATGGGGTATATAAATTGAGGGTGAACCACTAGGATACTTATTTTAAGTGGTTAAAATAAGCTCCATTAGTGGTACTCAACCTCAAAATGTATGGGGAACTTAGACATCACACTACACTCAGTAATTGATGGATGTAATGGTTTTAAAAAGGATAAGACATTTTCAAAACAATATATTTGACATGGATCCAAATAAAGTGATTTTACCCAAGCGCTTTACACACATATTAGACCATGTAGAAATAAATGAAGATTTATATTGTATAGAACCCCACTTTTTGAGAACATACTATTGATGTAGGGTGAGTAGCTCAAAGTTTCATGTCACCATAAAAACTCTTGTGAGAAGAGGGGGCATAAAAACCCTAATTTTTATGTGATTTTACTTTTTTGACTAGTAATTTAAAATCATCTTAAGATAAATTATATAGATAAAATTCAACATTATGATGCAACCTTATGAGTTTTAGTATTTAGGACATTACACTTAGGTGTTTTTGTCATTTTTGTCATTTACTTACATGGTTTTGAGTCAAAATTATTTGTTTATCATACCATGTCATAAAATATTCTTGTTTATACATCACTCCTTTATTTGAAAAGGAATTATACTATTCATTTGACACCACACCTTTTTCATTAGTCATTTATCAAAACCTTTGTGTGTGTGTGTGTGTGTGTAACTTGTTTGAAAAGAGGCATAGTTACACTTCCCAAATCATTACAAATCTTTTGCCTTAGATTTATCTAAAACAAACCATTTTTCATAACCTTAGATCACTATATTATCATTATGCTACTCAAATTATTTCAAAGACTTATTGACTTGTGTCCAAAATTTCAAAATTTCAAAACCACATGTGCCTTTTGGATCTATGCCTAATGTCATCATGCCATTAATTTATGTTTAGATTATTGTTTATTTTGAGAAATTTTATAAATTATGTTTTAAGTTATCCTTATCAAGTTCAAATCTAAACATTGATTATTTTTGCCTAAGCCTTACATAATGTTTGCCTAGAAATTTACCTTTCACTTTTGAGTTATGTAACCTATGTTAATTCCTTTCTTGATTTAAAGACTATTTTTGTGCCTAAATTTAGGAAAAAAGTCTATCTACCATATGCCTAAATTCCAATACCTTTTTCCAAATGATCAATTTTATGTTTAAAATATGAATGCCTAGTTTGTGTCAAATTATTTCAAATTTATTAGATTAACTCTCTTTCCTTTTAGACCTCATTTTGTTTAAAGTCTAGCTTTTATCTCTTGTTCCAAAATACCTAGCAATACCTATTTTGAGCCTACCTTTTGTGACTTGTTTTTCCAAAATACCTAACGACCTTTATTTCTTTAGACCTTGTTTAGACTTATTTGAAAATAATTGTACCTAAGTTTGGCATTCCAATTTTTATTCATCCACTTGACCATTTGTTTAAAAAATTTGACATTAGGCATTTGATGTTAGACTATTTTAGCCCATGTTTTAGTACTAACCTTTTTGGAGATACAACTCTAGTTTTTAGACCAAGTTAGACCAAGTTTAAACCATTTGTATTTTTAGATCTTATTTTTTAGAGTTTATATAACTATAGGCTATTTTCATAAAACATTCATCATTGATTTGGATGTCTCATTATACTCATAGTGGAGTCATGTACAATTCAGATTATGATAACATGATCACACAAGAAGACTTTGTTTAAGACCCTTATGGTGATTATGTAGATTGTGAGATGGATCCTTATCCTCCTTATAATACTCAATTTAGGGAATAAGAACAAGAGAAAAACATGTAATACCTTGCTAGATTACCATCAATTGTAGAGAAAGTTCAACAACAACCATCTTATGTTATTATGATATGGACATATGATCCTTATTTATTTGATCATAAATTTATTGAAAATAAATATAAATTTTTAGTTAGATTCATAGAGGTAGGGGCCAAGTTTCTAGTATAATTCCCACACAAAAATTTGCCTAGTCTAGTTAGAGTGCCTCTCAACACACCTTATAACTAAAACATTAAACATGACTCTACTATAAATCCTCAATTACTCGTGAATATGTCATACCAAAACCCAAATATGCTTATCAAAGGAAAGGGACTCATGGAGGACCACTTTATATAAATGTAAATAGCATATCAAACCTATTTAAATTTAGTGCATAATTTCAATAACATGACCATATCAAATGCTCCACTCATAGAGTTAGTTCCTTAAAAAAGAGTATTAATCAAATTCATTGGTTAATATAATATAGGTATAGACCTGAATGTGAAAAACACTTCATTTGGTGACATGTTAAACATCCCAACTATTGAAGAAGAGTCTACTATTTCTACATAACACAATGTGCCAAACACAGTGGATAATAGACAAGTATAATCTAATCTAAGATAAAGTGGTCTAACTACACAAACAACTAGTCTATAACAAATGAATTTAGTTAACACCATTAAAATTTTTTAACTATAGTGGGTAAGAACTCATACGTCCCAATTGAATCAAGTTACCTCTAATTTTAAACTAGTTACTTCTTTAAACATGCACCCATAAAGATTAAGTAATCAAGTGCCAACTAGTGATTTGCCTCAATAAAAAATGACAAATACTATTCCACCTTAATAAGTGATGATTATCATTCCATAAAATTAGGCACAGTCTAGTTTACCATCACAATAGAGGTAGAACATTATGCCACCTCAATAAGGGGGAAAAAATGTTCCACCTTGATAGGTAGTGACAAATGTACCTCTATAGTTGTAGACTAACATGCCTTTACAATCATAAATGTTGTCTAATCAACAATGTATGTCCATTGGTCAAAGATAAATTCCAAACACTCTACAAGCATCCAATTCACAACAAGTGTTCATAAAACCAAGAGGTAATACTATCCAACAAGTATCAATTAGGTAATAATTGCCTTTCATTTAGAATGTGTCGTAAATATGATGACATGGCCTTGGTCCACCACAAGTTCCCCTTAATTAACTAGGTTTGAGTAGTTGATAATGAGTCCCTAATTAACATCATTAGGAACAATACTTTACTTTGAGCCATATCTTTCCATCACACCTATAATTCCCTCAAAATTAGGCCTATTTATTGAATCCATACCAGAATATCACACCATAATGCATGAAATTTGAACAACCACACCCTAATCTATAGATACATATTCTTGGTAAATTCACTCATCAAATCAAAATTCCATAACAAACCATTCCTCCATTATACCCTAGTCAAGGTGTTGAATAATTTGACCACAAGTCAAATCAGGTAAACCCCGTATATAGTCAAACTTGTTATAGGGGTCTTCTAGGGTGTAAAGTGTGTACCATGATCCTATTAAGGTAATTTAATCTACCTTTAACCTTGATCATATTTGTTATTAGTCTTTAGTGTCATTTTATGTCATATTTAAAGTCATTTAAGGAAATGGTATGGTTTAATATAGACAAAAAGTTTTCTAAAGGCATATTAAACATCCACCATGTCATAATATGTTATAATAACTATTTAAAAACTGAAAAAATGTAGGTGAAATGTCATAACAAGAAGACCAATGAAAAAAATGGTAGTTTCATGTGGTTTTGGGTAGTTGTACAACTTGTGCAATAGTTATGGCACATGGGAAGACTTAAATAGTGACTCTTTAGGGTCCCTAAACTCATTTTCATGCTTGAGAAGCTTTGAAAGACCTAAAATTGATCAAAACCATCATATATTTCCTATCCTCTCTTGTACAAGCAAAAATGGTCAACTAGTTTTAGTTTGGTACAATCAGGAGGAGTTTAGTTATAAAAAGTGAACTTGGTAGAAGGAAGTACTCTTTATTTATTTCCAATTCATGGTCATATTTAGATGATTATATGCTTTTTATATATGAACCATTGCTAAGAAGGTCTACTCCTCTTTTTTACTTGTACATCCTTATGGCCTTCAAGTGTCCTCTCTATTTGGATTGGTCTTTGAAAATGAATTATTGTATGTGATATTAAGAAGCATGAACATATTTATCACTAGGTTTCAGTTTATATTACACATTTGGAGGTCAAGGAATATGCATAAACATCTCATTATTACTAGAAAAGACTCAATTTCTAGTCTACAGATAGTCTCATCATTTGTAAAAGCTTATCTCCTTATTTTGACATTCAAAATAATGGTAATGCAATATGATGTGTCATTTCCAATATATTATATTAGGGTTATTAGTCTAATATTTGAAGGTTTAGTCTTAAGTCTAATATGGATGAAGAACACAATCAAGAAACATGTACATAGTCAAGTTTTCTTGTGACTCTCACCTACAATCAAGTGAAAGAAACATTGATTAGTATTATTCATGACACAAAAAGAATTCAAGATGGTGATAAGGATTTTAAGTGGAAACAATAAGACTAATTTTATTAAAGTGATCATTGATTGGTGATGACAAGCCTTCAAACTTAGCACACAATCCTATATTACACAGTGACACCTAAAAATAGCTCCAATATAGGTCTAAGGAGTATTGAATGAATATGTCTGAAACCTCATTGAGGTTTAATAGAATTAAGAGTACCATTATGATAGTGATGAAGCTACAAGATGTTAGAAAAACTTGAGTTCAAGGTTTGCGATTTGAGAAAGTTATATTTAAGGATAAATTACCTTAATCTTTCTGAAAAGGGAATTCATAAGGAGTCTTGAGGTTTAGATTGGCTTAAGTGTTTTCATCATGTAGCCCAAGCATAAGGCAAATGTATTTAAAAAATATATTGTTTGTTTGGTCAAGAGAAAGTGATGTAGGTAGGTTTCCAATTTAAGCAAATTTCCATTGTTGACATTCAGTGAAATCTACAATATTTGAAACTAAAATGATCCTACAATATAACAACTATAGTGAAATGGTTATATGGTCTCTTAGAATAAAAAAAGTCTAAAAAACTATATAAGAGTCTTAGTGACTTCAAGATGGAACAAAGAGAGAAAAGAGTAACACTCAAGCCCTATGAATTCCTACAAGAACCTCATGGTTTCTCAAATGGAGCATCAACAATTAGTATGTAGAACACAGTGTTGATGGTGAGAAATAAGAAGCATAACCTACATGTATTCATGCTCACTTATTTTGGAAATGGTTCAATGACCTTAAGAGTAATAAATGGAGTTAAAGTATAGTACATGGACATAGGTCACCATCTATAGGGACCCTTTAAAGTATCTCTAATTATCACTTATAAGTGACATAGTTTAATTTTAGACTAACCTTGGTAGATGAGAGATGTTAGCTTAGAGGATTGGCATAGGTATAGATGGATGAACATGATTAAGACCACTCTTATAGTGGTATTTGTTAACACTTAGATACACCCTATAAGAATAGGTTTTATAGGAATCTAATATAAGTGGTAAAATCAGGACATCTCACTTGTTGTGGTTGAGCAAACTTGTGAGATGAATCACTAGATAATGGTTAGCTCCCTTTGATGTATCATTCAAGCACATGTCCCTACTAATAAAAAATTAGGTGTTGAAAAGATTTAATAATAGAATGAAAAGTAAGCCTAATCTACAAAGGTGATACACCAAATATCTGATCAACTCACACTCTTTGAAATACACTTGAAACTAAGAACAACTTATATAAACACTTCACTCAATATCAACTATCTCTCTTACATTAATGCTTCAACATGGGGTCTAGGAGATAGCATAGGTTAAGGAAGACATAGGAAATAGGTATGCTAGGACACTATATTGAATGAGATATTCAATACACATGCAACCTCTTTTGACACTTCTTGTGGACCTACAAGAAAGAGAATATAACACAATAGGTAATAATAGGAATAGTATGTGAAGGTAAATAGACATCACACTTGCACAAGACTAAACACTATCATTTAAACCTAGTGGATTATTTTAATAAGGTAAGTAACTTATCTTGATTTATATCAAGGTATAATTTTTGTATGGATTCACCATACCCAAGTGAAGTCCTCATACAATAACCAAAAGGCTTGAATTTATAGCATTTGGAGGAAGAGAGAGAAGAGAAGTTGAAGAGGCATAAGGACATGCGTCACCAATTGAAAACAAGTTACAATTTCATGTAGAGGAGAGTTTTGGTTATCTATGCCATATCATGAAGGTGTAATTTTCTAAACAAGTCATAAAGATAGTAAAAAGTGGCACAAAACCTATAAGTTTGGCATAAAATACTATGTATATGATTTACCTTCCAAAACCACCATTGTCCCTAAATATGAATATTTCTGATGGTTTTTCTAAGTAATATGGGTCACAAAAAATTCCACACTTTCATTGGATTAAATTTTGACCATCCCTATGCTTTTGGACATGTAGAATCATACTTAGTAGTTTGAAAAGGCTCTTTTCCATGCACCTTCTCCACTTCGCATTCAAAACTTCAAAATTTTGATAGATGATCCGTGAAAAAGAGGGAATGAAACTTTTAAAATGTTATAATATCATAAATTTTAATAAAAACCATAAAATGCCCTCCCTAATTTCATTTCACCTCTTCCTCCAAGTGTTCACCAGCTGTCTCACTAGACTAGCTTAAGGTGAGGGATTATTTTAGGAAATTATAGGAGTATTTATGAAATTAGGTTAATTTTTTGAGTTATCTCAAGATTAAATCTTTCTCCCAAAGTTTTTTCATATCTTAACTCATCCTATAGCCTACACACCACTAATAATGGTCAAAACAAGCCATGTTTTCCTCTAGTATATATAGTTCCATAGAAAAAATTGCCATGAATGTGACATTAATGGATTTGGAAACAACTTATCTTCATCACTTAGGGTCAAATTCCTCCAACTGGTGGCACTTTTAGGCTCATTTGAACCTTTAGGTCTCAAACAAGGTTTTAGGAGGGTTTTAGAGTGACCATCCCTCTTAACATTTGTTCATAAAGGTGGCACATTGGAATTATTTATAAATTCCACTTGTGTATTCTTGAGGACCCCCTAAAAATTCCTTGAATATCTCCAAGTCCCATGAAAGAGATGATGGAAGTTCCAAGCATTTGAAGTTGACCATTTGAGCCATTTTAGTCCTTTCGTGAGGGTTTGGGATCTTTTAAGCCAATAATTGACCTTATGATGAATTTATTTGAAAATAAATGGATAATAAACCTGTATATGAACCCCAAAATCATTTCACCATACTTATATTATCTCCTCAAATTCCAAAAATGAAAACTCACCCTTGTTTGGCACTAGGCCTAAACCTTACCAATAGGCCTGTTTGCCATTTGAGACCTAAATTGACACTCTAATGGATTAATTTGACATATTATGGCCCAAAAACATATAATTTTCCCATAAAATCATTTTTTTATAAATTGGAAGGCATGGAAAAGACAAAAAATGAGAATGACCCCCAATTTGGCTTTTAGGCCTAAAGGTTCACTTCACCCCTGACTACAAACCTCCTTGGTTGGAAAATTTTTTAATATTAAATACATTATATTAAGGTTTAATAGGTTTTTTTAGGTCCCTTACAGCTTAAAAAATAATAAATTTGTCCTTTCTAGCCTTCTGGTTCAACATTTCATCACTTTTCCCAAAATTGGCACCTCCATGCACATTAAAATGGCCCTTGATCTAAGACAAAATAGTGAGTGTTTTCCATATTATCTCATAAAATATGGTTATTTTATAATTTTATATATTTAATAATTTTAATATTTATCACATTTTATAACCTAACTCTTCCATTTGGTCCTCCAACTCAACCAATTTGCAAAGCAGACTTTTGACTAGGCAAGGTTTGAGGGTAGGCAGGGTATAAGATGTACTTGGAGAAGAAATGGATGATATGATCTTGTTTTTGTAATTATATTGGTAATAAATACCTTTAATAATTTTTTAAAATCATTATATATTTCAATTTACCCTTATAATATCTTCCATGTCATGAAAACCTAACATTAGGCTTAAAACTGCCTATAAAGGAAATCACTGCCTTGTGCTTGCTATAGGTTACCATGATATATTTTTTGAATTAAATACACTATAAAAACCTATAAATATTTTTAAAAATACCATATAGGTTTCCATATTACCATTTTCCAAGTTTTGATTCACTCTTTCCATCAAGTTCACCCTCCATTCTCAAGACTAGGTCTCTGCCCATTTAGACTGAGACAGTCCCATAAAAACCCTAGTTATAGGTCACGATTTGAGTTTGTTTTGATGAATTTTGTACAATTAATAATTATTATTATATAATATACTTCCTTCATACTCTCTTTCACGTTATAAATCTTCAAATTATATCAACTCCATGCTTACTCTCATTTTTGACTAGCATACCCTGTAGACATCTAAGATGAACCCTATTTGTCCCTACTTGGTTATATTTTGAGCATGGTTTTATTTTAATTTTACATTAATTAATATTTATCAGTTAATTATTTATTTAAATACCTTTTTTACACTAATAAATCCTTCAAACCATAGTTCAATCCCATGTTTTGGTCCATTATCCTAGAATACCCTGATTGATTGTCATAGGCATGTATGCATGCTTAGGGTTTAGAATCAAACTTTGAACATGTTTAATAAGATTAAAATGAGATATTTTATGTAATTACACACTCATAACACATTAATCCATATTTTTAGGATTCTAAATGAGGTCTAAACATTAGCATCCATCTTATTGTCCATTGACTATGTTTTCATTAGAGACCCATGTGTGGTGGTTTTATGAGCTTGGATTGATGATTTTGAGGACATTATTTTCATGATTACTAAGTAAAAATACTATATAATTATTATACATCAATTTTTAAATATTATAATAAATCTAATCCATGTTTAGGTCACATAATATGAGGCCACTACCTACCTGGACCAGTCACAGTCATCACCCATGTTTAGTGCATTTTGACAAGGTTTTAGGTCTTGGTTGTAGGCATTTTAAAGGTTTTATATGGAAAAACTGAGGTAATACCTATCTAATGTCACCTAAATCACTTTAAAATATCTAAACAAATATCACTATTAACAAACTTCAACCTCAATATCCATATCACATGTTGGTTGTGTTTTTAGGCATCTCAAACCCTTGTACGGATAAAGAGCTTACATTGGGGGGTCAAAACACCAAAGTCAAATTTAATTTTGTCAAAATATATTAATAATTATATTTAAAATATTTTTAAATTGCTTAAAATTTATTTCATAGTCTATAACCATCAACATGTAGTTCAAACCACTTTTCCATTCATACCCTATAGACATCACTATTTGAATTTAGTGATTTTTTGGCCATGTTTGAGCCCTTGAAACTCTATATTACACTCCTCACTTTATATTAAAATTTTTAATGTTTATTTATGTGAATATTAATACTAAGTTTATTAAAAAAATTCATTGTAACCTCTTATATCATGACATACATCATCTCAAAAAACCCTTAGGACCTCTGTTTGGTCAATTTTGGGACTGAGAACCCAAAACAACCAACTCACTATTTGAAGTGAAAATATTTACTTGCATAGCCTTTAAAAATTCATATTATGGAATCAAGGACACTTATATATGTTCTAAGACTTAAATCATGAACTCCACCATACATTCATCATTAAAAGCTTTGTACAAACCTCCTGGAGAAGCTGACAATAAGCACATTTTGGAAACAAAGTAGTGAGAAAAGATACTAAGGTAAATTATCTTGGAAGGAGTAATTAATTTGATATACCAAAATATTATCCATGAAATAAATTTATAAAATAATTATTTCAAACACATTGAATCCTCCATGGAACTCCTCCCACATTGTAAAACTTAGATTTCACATACATGACTGCCAACTTGACAAAACAAGCATAATTTGAAATCTCGTTTAAGTGGAATTGAAAGAGAAGTGTTAGATGGATGAAATCACATTGATAATACCTCATTCACACCTAGAAACACCTCATCAAACTCACACATCTTCCTAGATTCTTGAAAATAAAAAATAGATACAAACATACACCCCTCTCAAATGCAATTCCATAAAAAAGTTGCCTAGAGTGTAAATGATTGTTCATAAAGGAGGAGACACCAAATTAAAATTTATTTATATGGATGTGAATTTCAATTATATTTTTATCCACCTATAGATGCATTTTACTTAACTTCACTTGTAGCTCTTATGGTTAGTGTTTGAACTTGCCCTTCCTTGCCTTGCCAATGGAGAAAGAAGATAAATGAGTTTTAGATGTAATTTTTTGTAAAATAAATGAAAAACAAACGTTGATATGACCTAGGGGAGGTGAAGAGTCAAAAACCATGTTTTTTTCTGCAAGGGAGCTTGTTAAGTCCATACAAGTGTTGAAAAAGGCTTATTTTTAAGGAAAACTACTTTTTACCTGATGAACCTAATTTATAACTATCCAATGACATGATATTGACATGAAACACGTTTAAAATTACCTTTGTGTCAAAATTTATGGCATAAAAGTGAGTACAAGTCATTTAATAGGCTAAAAGGTGGCCAAAAGACCCCTTTTTCACATGAGACCTAATAAATGACTAGTTTATGTCTTGTGATCACATTGAAACATGCTAAATTACATATTAGGAAAAATTAGACAAAAATGGACCTTTGAACAATTTTTAATAAGGTTTGACCTAAGTTTGACTAGGTTTGACTAGGCCATTTTAAGGAAGATGAGCTTCAACAAAGACTAGGACATGGCTATGTGAGATAATAGACTAACATGACACTGAAAGGGACAAATGGGAACCTTATTTAAAAATTTTAAAATGATAGGGGTTGATTTCATTTGACTAGAATTAAAATTTGGTCAACAATTTGGCAAATCCTAGGGGTAACATGCTTACCTATGTTAAGTACTAGTAGCCTTATCCTATCCATTGGGAAAGGGAGTTGGAACATACTTGGAAAACATAAGGAGTATACCTTGAAGAGACCAAAAAGATAATGATTCTACCTCAAACAAAAAAGGTAAATAACAACACAAAATAAGTACCCAACAATAAACAAGACAAGGACACACTTGTGCTACCAAGTGCTTAGGGAAAGCAAAACACAACACAACTAAAAGTAAACTAATATGTACATCTGACTTGATACATTTTCCCCCTCTTGGATCAAATGGGAAACTCCTTAGGTCTCCTTCATGGCAAGAAACCTCATAATGTTAACCAAGCAGTTTGTAGGAGTGATAACTTGGTGACTCACCCTTCTTGTTTGCCACTTAATTGGCATGTATTCTAATGCATCAGGTTAAAACATGTCTTCCACATATATGTACTCATATTTATCCTTGATACATGTTTGATGTTGGTCATTCATGTTGATGTAGTCCATCAATGGATCAATGGTAAGCTCATCATTATAGAGCTCATTGGGCTCATGACCCTCTTGGAATGTATCATGGACCAATTCATCTTTTTATATCCCTTTGAGAAGATTTTAAAATTGGTCTCTTGATTTATCATATATATCTTGAGGAAGGGTGGATTTTATGATAATTGAACTGAGACAAAAAATTTATAACTCATCCCAAAACTCATCATTTTCTTCCTCGAGAACTCCTTCAATGCCTCTATCAAACCAATTTGATTCCTCTACTTGTTCAAAAGCAAGAGTCTCTAGTTTTTTTACAACATGCTACTAAACCTTATTCAACTTAGGTCCTATGGCTTGGTCATTATATTCATCAAAGAAACAAGAAGGTTCATCAAACAAAGGGGGAGAGAGCTCAACATGCTTAAATTCATAATTATCCAACTTTGATAAGTGAAGTTTGTCAATCTCATCTTTATATTGCTGGAACATTTGCATGTATGTGTGACCTATATCTTCTCCTTGAATCATTCCACCTTCAAGAGTCACTTCTTCAACCCTATTATCTTGAAAACCTCCTAGAACAACCACCTCTTGAAATATGATTTGACTAAATTGTTCATCTTTGATAATGCCTTCCACATCATGTTAATGATGATGATCACCATGATGATGCTCATGTGGAGTACCTATAATTATTTCATCTTAATCATCACTCATAGTATCCTCTTGATCATCCAAAAAATGCATTTTCTCTTGCTCACTTGTCTCCTTCAAAATAGGTTCCTCTTTAGAAGGGACTGAAGTGAAGGGTGGATGGATAGGTTCATGAGTTTAAAATGCAAGAGTTGTAGTATGGAAGGTAATGGAAGGTGAAGGAAGTGAAAATGGAGTGTGGTATGAAGGATAAGACTTAAGAATGGAATTTGAAAATATGCAAGCACTAGTGAGCTCAAAATCAAATTAGGAATGAGAAGGGGGGTGTTCTTTAAGAAGCTCTCGAGGAAGAGGAAGTAAACCTTGGGATAAAATCAATTGATTCTCTTCCTTCCACTTGACCAAAAATTCATCCACATCAGATGTAGATTTATAACTCTCTTTAAGGGGTGTAAATGGGGTGTGTTTAGACATGGGATCTTCTATTGGGTCTAAACCTTCCATTACACCTTGACTAAGCAACCTCATTCTCAACTCTAATTCTTCAATATGCTTGGATAGATTCTCTTGGAAGAGTATTTCTTTGAGATCATATGCATCATCATGATGAGGAGGACTATGAGAGGTTTAACATGGAAAAAATAGGTTTCTTGAGGAAGGGTGGGAGGGACTTGAGGAGGACTATCTTCATTTTCTACTTCACACTCTTGAACAATACTCTTCTCTTCTTTCTTACCCCATGATTCCACTATTTCATTCCAAATCATGATCTTAAGATTTGAACTCTCTCCTTGAGGATAGGAAATAATTTCAGATTTTTCAAGGTCTTAAGTTAGTTCATGATAGACATTTATCCAACTTGGAATCTTGACATCATGTTGAAGGATGTGAGGAGGTTAAGGGAGACTAGGAAGAGTTTGCACATGCATAGGAAGAGTTGTTTGAGGATGGATGTGTTTTTTTACAAAGGAAATAGGATGAATTATTTCAAAGGAGGGCTCACAATCTGGAATTTAAATACATAGTTTCCATAGAAGGTTATTCTAATGTCCTTTGATGTTGGATTACTAGGAGTAAAAGATTAACAACAAGAGTAGTTAATGCATTAGATGGGTTAGAAGGTGCACTCATTTTATTTTGGTAAGTGATATTTTATAAAAAGGATTTTATGTATAAGAGGATGGTTTATTTTGAATATAAGGTTACTTTGTGATGGAAAAAGGCATACAAGGATGGCTGCCTTGAATGGATTGACTCCTCCATCTTACTAGTTTATATTTCATGGATTGTATGGCTTGAGCTTGTTTAACAAACATTATTATTTGTACATTAGATCTTACTGGTGTCTATTTTTCTCATTCAACCTATCTATCTCCAAAATTTTCTTTTCAAACTCCAACATTAACTCCCTAGCACTCTTGGATTGATTAAGAGAAGGACAATTAGGAGAGATGATTGAGGTGATTCCATGAACAACATGAGCTTAATAAAAACTATATGAAGGAACAAAAAGTACATACTACTCAAAAGTGGGATTATACATACCAAATATGATTTCTTGATGCATTATGGCTACTTTACCAATTGATTCAACTCAGAGTCACCATTAGTGTTGATTGAAATGCCTCCAAAGGTAGATTGGTTGAAGACACACCAAGAATTCTTTAATTCCTTGGACAAATAGTCCCATCAAGTGTGAAAAAAAATATTTACACTTGGATGAACCTGATGAGAAGAGGTTTTATAGGCCTCTAATCCAAGTGGAAAAATTGGGACATCTCACTTGCTATGGGTGAGCAAACTTGTGAGATGAACCTCTAGATAAGGGCTAGCTCCCTTTGATGTATCATTCAAGCACATGTCCCTACTACTAACACTTTGGAGGTTGAAAAGAGTTAATAATAACATGAAAATTAAACCTAATATATGAAGGTGATACACTAAATATATTATTAAGTCACACTCTTTGAAATACACTTGAAACTAAGAACAACTTACATAAACACTTCACTCAATATCAACTCTCTCTCTCACATCAATGCTTCAACATGGGGTCTAGGAGATAGAATAAATTAAGGAAGACTTAGGAAATAGGTAGGATAGGACACTATATTTAATGATCTATTCAATACACATGAAACCTCTTTTAACACTTCTTACTGACCTTCAAGAAAAATAACATAATACACTAGGCAATAGTAGGAATAATAGGTGAAGGTAAATAAACATCATACTTGCACAAGAATAAACACTATAATTTACACTTAGTGGATTATTTAAATGAGTTAATTAACTTGTATTAATTTATTTCAAGTTATAAGTTTGGTAAGGCTTTGTAATACCCAATTGGAGTTCTCATACAATAGCAAAAAGACCTAAATTTATAACATTTAGAGGAAGAGAGAGAATATAAGTTGAAGAGGCACAAGGACATGTGTAAATAAGTGAAAATAAGTTAAAATTACATTTATAAGATAGGTGGGGTGATATATTCCATGTTATGAAGGTGTAATTGTCCAAACAAGTCATAAAGATAGTGAAAAGTGGCACAAAATCTGCAAGTTTGGCATAAGAAACTGCTTATATGATTTGCCTTCCATAATTTCCCCTATCCATACATATGGAGAGGTTTTATGGTTTTTATGAGAAATAGGGGTTAAAATAAATTCCCCAAATTCATTGGATTGAACTCTAACCATCCATATTCTTTTGGACATGAAAAATCATACTTAGTAGTTTCAAAAGGTTCTTTTCCATGCACCTTCTCCACTTTGCATTCAAAACTTCCAAATTTTCATATATTATACATTAAAAACAGGTAATGAAACTTTAAAAAGGTTCTCATATCATAAATTTCAATAAAAAAACATTAAAAGGCATCCCTAATTGCATTTCACCTCTTCTTCCAAGTGTTCACTAGTTGGCTCACTAGACTAGCTAAAAGTGAAGGCCTATTTGAGGCACTTAGAGAATTATTTATGAGAATAGGTGAATTTTTTGAGTTATATCAAGAGTAAATATTCCTACCAAAGTTTTTTTCATCTCCTAACTCCTCTTGTATCCTGTACACCACTAAAAATGGTAAAAAATAATCCCTATTTTCCTCTAATCCATAAAATTCCATAAAAAAATACATTAATATGATCATAATGGAGGTTTAAACAACTTATATTTATCACTTATGGTCAAATTACTCCAACTAGTGGCACTTTTAGGCTCATTTCCAGCTCTAGGTCTCAAATAGGTTTTTATGAGGGTTTTAGAGTGACCAGCCCTCTTAACATTTGTTCATAAAGGTGGCACATTATAATTAATTAAAAATTACACTTGTGTCTTATTTATGACCCAATAAAACTTCCTTTAACATATCTAGGTACCACGCAAGAGATGATGGAATTTTCAAGCATTTGAAGTTGACCATTTGAGCCATTTTAGGCCTTTTGTGAGGGTTTGGGAGCTTCTAAGCCATGAATTGACCTTATGATGAATTTATTTGAAAAAAAATGGATAAAAAACCTGTATATTTATCCCAAAATCATGTTACCATCCTTTTATTATCTCCTAAATCTCCAAAAATGAAATCTCACCCTTCTTTGGCACTAGGCCTAGACCTTACCAATAGGCCTGCTTGCCATTTAAGACTTAAATTGACACTCCAATTGATTAATTTGACCTATGATAGATCCAAAAAATCTCATTTTACCATTAAATTTTTTTCAAATCAAATTTAAGGCATGTAAAATACCAAAAATGATAATGACCGTCAATTTAGCTTTTAGGCCTAAGGATTCCCTTCACCCTTGACTACAAACCTCCTTGGTTGGAATAAATTGTGTGATTAAAAACATTATATTAAGGTTTTATAGGTTTATTTATGTCCCATAAATATTATAAAATCATAAATTTTTCCTTTATATCCTTTTTGTTCAACATTTCATCACTTTTCCCAAAATTGGCACCTCTATGCACACTAAAACAACCCCTACTCTGAGACAAAATAGTGAGTGTTTTCCATAGTATTTAATAAAATATTTTTATTTTATCATTTTATAAATTTTATAATGGTACTTTTTATCAAATTTTATCACATAAATCTTCTATTTGGTCCTCTAACTCAACCAATTTGAAAAGTAGACTTTTGACTGGGCAGGGTTTAAAGGTAAGGAAGGTATAAGATGTACTTGGAGATTAAATGGATGGTTTTATGTTTTTTGTGGAATTATATGGATCATAAATAAATTTAATTATGTTTTAAAATAATTATATATTTAAATTTACCCTTAAAACACCTTCCATGTGATGGAAACCTAGCATTAGGCCTAAAACTGCCTATAAAGGAAATCACAGCCTTGTGCTTGGTGTAGGTTATCATGAGCTTGTTTTGGATTTAAATACAATATAAAAAACATATAAACCATGTTAAAAATAACATATAGGTTTAAATATTACAATTTTCCAAGTTTTAATTCACTCTTTGCATCAAGTTCACCCTCCATTCTCAAGACTAGGCCTCTACCCATTTAGACAGAGACAGTCCCCTAAAACCCTAGATGTAGGTCATGATTTGGTTTTGTTTTGATGAATTTTGTAATATTATTAATTATAATTATATAATATAATTAATAATTTTTTTCACGTTATAAACCTTCAAATTATCTCAACTCCATGCTTACTCTCATCTTTGACTAGCATACCATGTAGAGATCTAAGACAAACCCTATCTGCCCCTATTTGGCTGTATTTTGAGAATGGTTTGATGTTACTTGGACCTTAATTAATTTTTATAATTTAATTATGTATTAAAATATTTTTTTTACACTAATTAATAGTTCACTCCCATAGTTTGGTCCATTATCCTAAAACACCCTACTTGACTGTCGCAGGCTTGTAGGCATGCTTGGGGTTTGGAATCAACCTTTGACCATGTTGAAGAAGCTTCCAATGAGATATTTTAGGTCATTAAAATATAATAACACATGAATACATATTTTTAGGATTCCAAATGAGGTCTAAACATCAACATCCATCTTACTATCCATTGATTGTGTTTTCATTATAGACCCCTGTATGGTTGCTTTTTGAGCTTGGTTTGATGCTTTTAAGGACCTTATTTTAATTATTACTAAGTAAAAAGACTATATAATTCTTGGATGTTATTATTATATATCATATTACATCAAATCCATGTTTATCTCACCTATTATTAGGCTACTACTTGTCTGGGCTTGTCACAGTCATCATCCCTATTTAGTGTATTTTGACAAGGATTTAGGCCTTGGATATAGGTGTTTTAAAGGTTTTCTATGGCCACCTTGAGTTAATACATATATCATGTCACCTATATCAATTTTAAATCTATAAACCAAGATCAAACTTCAAAAACTTCAACCTCACTATACATATCACATGTTGGTTATGTTTTTGGGCATCTCAAACCCTTGTACATATAGAGAACTTGCATTAGGGGGGTCAAAAAACCAAACTCACCTTTATTTTTGTCAAAATAGCTTAGTATTTATATTTTTACTATTTTTAAATGGTTTCAACTTGATTTCATAGTCTATAACCATCAACATGTAGTTCAAGCCACTTTTCCATTCATACCTTATAGACATCACCGTTTGAATTCAGTGATTTTTTGGCCATGTTTGAGCCCTTGAAACTCTATCTTCCAATCATCCCTTTAGATTAAATTTTTTTATGGTTATTTTATGTGGATAATAATACTAATTTGAGTAGATATAGGGTATTATAACCTCTTATATCATGACATACATCATCTTAAAAAACCCTCAGGACCTTTGTTTGGTCAATTTTGGGATTGAGAACCTAAAATAGCCAACTCACTGTTTGAAGTGAAAATCTTGCCTTTCATAGCCTTTAAACATTCATAGTATGGAATAAAGAAAATTTTTATATGTGATAGGAATTAAATCATGAAATCCACCATACATTCACCATTAAAAGCTTTGTACAAATCTCTTGGAGAAGTTGACTATAAGCACATTTTGGAAACAAGGCAATGAGCAAAGAGACTAAGGAAAATTAGCTTGCAAGGAGTAATTGATTTGATAAAACAAAAGATTATTCATGAAATAACAATTGAAAAAATTATTTATAAAAAATTGAAACCTCCATGGAGCTCCTCCCATGTTTTAAAACTTAGATTCCACATACATGACTTCCAACTTGACAAAATAAGCATAATTTGAACTCTCCTTTAAGTGGCATTTAAAGATAAGTGTTGGATGGTTGAAATTACATGTAAAATACATAATTAACAACTGAAAACACCTCATAAAACTCACACATATCATTGGATTCTTGAAAATAATATATATATACAAACATACACCCCTCTTGAATGTAATTCCATAAAAAAGATGCATAGAGTGTAAATGATTGTTCATAGAGGAGACACAAAATTAAATGTTATTGATATGTATGTTAATTAAAATTTGATTTATATCTAATTTTAGAATCATTTTCCTTAACTCCACCTTTAGTTCTTATGGTGAGTGTTTGAACTTGCCCTTCCTTGGCTTGCCAATGGTGAAAGAAGATAAATGAGTTGAAGATGCAAATTTTTGTGCAATAAATGAAAACCAAACATGGATATGACTTGTTGGGATATAAAGAGTCACACCACAATGTTTTTTTTCTATAAGGAAGCTTTTTAAGTCTGTACAAGTGTTGAAAAAGGCCTATTTTTTAAGGAAAACTACTTCTTGCCTGATAAGCCTAGCTTATTACTATCCACTAACATGATCTTGACATGACCCACATTGAAACTAACCATGGTGTCAAATTTTATGGAATAAAAGTGAGTAAAAGTGATTTAATAAGATAAAAGGTGGCCAAAAGACCCCTTTTTCACACGAGACCCAATAAATGACTAGTTTATGACTTGTGATCACATTGAAACATGCTAAATGCCATATTAGGAAAAATTAGACAAAAATGTACCTTTGACCTATTTTTACCAAGGTTTGACCAAGTTTGAATAGACCATTTTAAGGAAGATAGCTTCAACAAAGACTAGGACATGGCTAGGTGAGATGATAGACTAACATTGCACCGAAAGGGACATATGGGAACCTTCATAAATTTTTTAAAAATGATATGGATTGAAATCATTTGAATAGGAGTAATTTTTTTTTTAAATTATTTAAAATACCATATTATCCTTAGAGAAAAGAATCAGGGCAAGGACAAGTCCTAAATTGTCACTCAACTTGAAGTTTCTAAACCTTGCAAACAATGCACAAACGTGGAAGCTAGTATTAGTGGTTTATGATCTTGAGAGATATATAAGGATGATTTTTTTTTGTAGCTTTGTGAATATGGTATTAAATAATTATTCCACCCTTCCATGGCATCAGTTTGGCTAGATAAATAGGGAAAGTGTCCTTTGTTTTATCTCAATTAGAGGGTACTCCTAGAGAATCCAAAGTTGTAGGCAGAATATGTGACTAATAGATTGATGAGGTGGTAGTGCTTGGAGAATTATATAATGGGTATTGAGGTTTTTTTAAGGATAGTGAGCATTGATAAACACCCATAGTTATAAGATGCACTCAAAATTGGTCAAAGGCTCAAGGAGTGCAAGCAGGCCTATTAGGCCTAGAACTAGGCCTATACCCTAATGAGGTTCAAATTAATTTATTACACTATATTAAAAATAAAATGAATTTTATGAACTTTAGGATGAATTTTAAGATGATTTATAAACTTTGGTTTGTATTAAATTAACATAGAATGATTAAATTGGCTTGAAACCATGATAGAGTTACGTAGAATGTACTAACGAGCTTGATAGGCCAACTTTAAACACTATTACATGTATATAAACATTTAATGGTTCCAAAAGGAGATAGGGTAAGTTTATTAGGGTCCTAAAATTGGTCTTAGTGTTAAATTTATAGAGATACAATGTCTAGTTTTTATTAATCATTCCTAAGAACCAAAACATGTTAAAACCCTCCTAAATGCTTGTCTAAGACCTGATAAAGAAAATCATAAAGAATATTAATTAATATGGATTTAGTTGGCCATGAAAATTATATGGAAATTTTATTCACTCACCCATGCTCCTTCCCACTAAGCTGGTCCATACCCTGCTTGTATAGATAAGGTAAAAACATGTTTTTTTGCAAGTTTTTTATTTATTTTATAGGTATAAAAAGGAAATAAAGAGTGAGAATAATTGGGAGAGGTATATAGAGACTAATTACTACTCTCCATATTCATTTCTCATCATATATGTGCATGGGACATTTCTTCTAACTCATTCTTCTCAAGCAATCTTACACAAATAATGAAAAGACAAAGCGACTGCCAAGTGAGAAAAAGAGAAGTCCAATTTTGTATCTTTTTAAGGTCTAATTCATATAGTGTAAGGAAAAAATACTATATAAAGGTGTCCTAACACCTATTCTATAGATTTGGTTTAGCAACTGAAGGTCATATTGATGACAAATGAGAAGAAGGAGGCCTAAAAGACCAATGAATGACTACAAATGGTGAGTATAAGTGTCCAAAAGATGGATAATAATCAAAAGAAAATATGATGAATATAATATAATTTTTCAAACATCCATAAGATAGTACATATGTGTCAACTCTCCCTAGTCTACTTTCAAGTGCTTAAGAGATGCTTCATCATGAAAGTGGTTTCAAGATGGTAGTTGAAGACCTTTACGCCAATTTTGGAGAAGTTTGTCATGTTTTAGATGGAAATTTGTCCAAGAAGACTTATATAAATATTTACACACTGTTCTCATAAAATTCAACTAGTCCTCATCACTTGACACTTGTTTTGATGACCCTTGAGATACACTTCTTCTCTATTCTCTCACATGTTCTATAAATGCAAGCCATTTTTGGATTTTGTAAAAAAATCCACACCTAGTATAATGAAGCCCATCTAGTTTGATATTATATTTTTCCTTTGAAATAAATATTTATAATCTATTTTTGATCTCATCAACTTCTCTTTTAAGTGTGTGAAGTGGTGTGTAGTGAAATTTCAAGTGATTATTATCTATCCTTGCTTTCTATTTATTATTCCATGTTTTATGTAAGTTGTTCTCACTCTAACAGGTCACATGAAGTGTAGTCAAGTGTATTCAATTATCTCTAAGTGTAATGGAGTATCCCTAGTGTTTGTATTCTAAACTCTAGTTCACTGACCTTAAGTTGTTTAATGAATATCACCTCCATGTTTTAAATACTAATTTTAGAGCAATTCAAGATTTTGAGACTCATTTTATGAGTTATCTCTCTTAGTTTAGATGTATGGTAGTCTAATGGAGATCATTCTAGTGTATCACCTCATTATATTAGTTTACTTTCATGTCTCTTTATATCTCTATCCACCCAATCAATAAATTAATTTAGGTGATAAACATTCAAGGATAATTATAGGGAGCTAACACTTAAACCTATAGGTTTACCTCTACTCTAGGTAACCCATAGGAATAGAGGTAATCTAATTCTACCAAAATATTATATTAAGCTTGAAAAACTAACTCTAGGGTGAAATATTTGGTGACAATAATTCTATAATGCTTGGTGGGACTATTGTAGCATTAATTTGCACACCCTTGGAGATGGTTCTTCAAGCCCTTTCCAATTGAGATACACTATGGGAATAACCTAAGGCTATGGGTCACCTATGGTGGGGTTGAACCTTTTAAAAAGGCTAGCTTCCTCTTGATGGATCGCTTATACTAATGTTTGGACTAAGGGTTATAGAAGGGGTAAAGGGATCCTAAGAAGGATAAAATGGTGATGCACCAATCTAAATGAGAAATCACACAAGCATGAAATATAAACTAAATAAGCATAATATATCACTAGCTCATACAATCTCAAAATCTAGATAATTACATAAGTATTTCATACACTAAGTTTATGAGGCAATGAATGAAGCTAAGAGGAATTTTAAGAATCACACTGAGCTTACATTAATGGTAGAAAGAACACAAATGTAGACCTAGAATAAACTAAAAAATAACCTAAAATAGCCAATAAAGAAAGACAATGGGCATGGAAGACTCTCCTTCACAATGCCGTCATGCACAAGCTTACTAAACACAGTTCAAAATTAAGAGATAGGTAAAATAAATATTTATTAATTTCAAAAGGTCTTTCATACAAATTTTGATAGGGTCTAGCCTTATCAAATGAGAGTATATGCTCTTCCGAAATTGAGAGAGAGTTCCTATCAAAAGTGAGAGAGTATTTCTTCTAAAACATTAAGAGAGAGATTCCAAAAAAGAAAATAATAGGTAATATATTAGAAAGGGAGAGAGAAGAGGGAGCATAATTACATAAATCATTAATTGAGCTACCACCTTTTTTAAAAAATTAGCACCAGTTCTTTATTGATAAGTTAACCTTTTATTTGTCCTAATAGCCCTTGAATCTTCTCATTGGATAAGAAATATACACTAGAAGATAATAGTTTCCAAAGGTGGTGAGTCATGATCCTACTTGTGAAGGAAAACCATTAAGCACCCTGAAATTCTATTAAATGCTATAGATTCTTTTTCCAACCACCAGATCTCCATATTGGGATTCTATGCCATCTCCACTTACTTCATTATGAGGGCAATGTCCTTATATCTATGGACTTAATATATCTATGCCTAAGTCTACATTTATGGTATGTTTTTTGGAGCTATGACTATATTGTAATATGAGACACTCCTCCATGCTTTATTTATGTCTGCATCTACCCCAACTTGAATATAGGTCTTTACTATAGATTGAAAACCAATCTAATTATTGGTTTTCCTATTTTCAATATGTCAAAGAGCTCACTAATTTCATAGTATCATCCTTGAACTACATTATTTTGAAATAGACCTATTCTACCTTTGAAACTTGTGCAAGCCAAGGAATTAATTCACAAAATGTTTAAAATACTAAGAAAATGTGTCTACATGCCCTAAATCCTCTAACAAAGGTCTTGACTGAGTTTCAATGGTATCCTTAAGAAAATCTACCTAGTTTGATTTGAGTCAAATTTGACCTCTATTTGAAGTCCTTATACTTTGAATTTTAACCATGGTCATCGATCTTGATTTAGGCCCTCTCAAAATATGCTAATTATTATCTCTTTATTTGTTTTGCATGATTCTATTGTTATCCCTTTAAATTATTGACCTCACATGCACCATTAATATACTTCTATGTGAATGAATACATACCATTGATCTATATGACAGTTACCATAGTTGTGACACTTGGTATGAGCTCATTTATCCTTGAGATCCTTTGACTTGTTGACTCTTCATTCACTATTAGATCTTTGTAGACAATTACACACACACCATTGATCTACCTAGACCCATTGACATATGTTAGTTGATGCTCACCATTAGATCTCTACTCAGATACTCAATATCTTGACACTTGTCATCAATGCATTCATGCTAACTTTTTGACTTCATGGTCATCATTGATCTCAATTTACATGATCAAATGCTTGTTGTTAGATCTTTGGGATCCATTGATACTGTAGATTACTTGATCATTGTTAGATCTTATTTGAAATCCCAAGATTTGGTAACTTATCACTTGCACATTCACCCTAGATATATTTGAATCCAAACAACTACTTCATGAAGCTTAAACTTGATGTACCCACACATGTTTCACTCTAAAATTCTAAATTTGAAGATTTATAACTTTAGATAAAGAAATCATCAAGTTATGAAATTTGTAGAGGATGATCTAGGAATGAATAAATTCATTTCCATTTAGTCTTTTGGAACTAAGTGGATTTCTAATAATTATTATTAAATGTACAATCAAGTTGACTAGTCCATTTCTACATGACATTCTCATGATGATCTGGCTATTTTAGAATTGTGATTGAATTTTCATCTTTTTTAGAAGGATATAATGGAATTATAAGACTTTGTGAAACCTGATTCATTCTCTTTAATTCTTGAAACACCATGAAAACCTATTGGTCATCTTTATTTTACAACTCTAGACCTGTTTCAAAACTTACTTCTCAAAGATTAGTAAAACACAATTTAAGATATCTTAAAGTGTTTCAAAAGCTTCATAAGTGAATTTTAATATTTAGACTACTCATTCAATCCAAAACTCTATTCATATGCTCAAATCATTTATGGGAAAAATATCCTTATATTGGCCAATATTTCTAGCTACATCCTAGGGTTGCATGCCTACTATGCAAATACCTAGTGGCGTTGAACTAATACATTAGGCATGGAGTCTCAAGATTTATTCCCAAATAATATTCTTGTGATATTGATAGAGATTTAACCCTTTCTAAAACTTCATCTTGAAAAAAAAGGAACATAAGGAGAAGAATAAATAACTGTGCCACAAACACTTATTAAAAGGGAAACACATAGCTAAAATGAAATGTGCTCAAGGCACTTAGAGGAAAAGATAAAAAACTATTATAATATGTTAAAATATCATACAATAGTTTTAAACTCTTTTAATAACTAGGATTTAAATTAATTACATTAATTGGGATGGGTAATACCTATTCATCTAGTTGGGCAAGATGAAAAATATTATGCTTTTTGCATTTATAAATCAAATAAGGGCCACTCCACAAGTTGTAAAAATTAGTATGGTTGCCTAGATTGACCTTATAGATGCAGCTCTCTTTTTTAAATATTTATTTACTTGAGCTTGATGTGAATCTAATGTATTAATTGTAAGGACCCTTATTTCTTCAAGCTCTATGAGCTTTATCATCCTCACATTCATAGGCTCACTATCCATCAACTCAAGTTGATGGGCTAACTCCAATGTATGAAATTAAAGAGAAATAGGAAATTTGTATTCCCTTATATATACAAGGACATATTATGGATAATTACCAATGGTAGCTTTGATAGTCACTCTGTTAGTCCATAAGGCTATCCTTAGCTTTGTATGCCACACTCTTTGATTCTCTTCCATGGTCCTCTTGATAATCCTTAACAAGTTCTTGTTTGTGGAATCTGCCAATATATTGCCTTGGGGGTAGTAATTGTAGTATGTGTTGAGGTAACATCCAAGATTAAGTGCCCATTAACTTCCCTTCATACCAATAAATACTAATACATTATTTAAAATTATAGTAGTTTGGACACCAAACATGGTCACTATGTTATCATAGAAGTCTAATATTATTATTTCATTCAATTACTTCAAGCAAATTACTTCCACACACATAGTTAAGTAGTAAATTATAGTGATCACCCATTTATTCCCTACACTTGAAGGTAGATTTATATCCTTATGAATTCTAACCCCCATTGAATGAAGGATTTCTCTACCTGAATTAGGTTGAGTGGAAGATCTATCAGTCTCTACTTCCCTAAAAATAGAGCCCACTTTTAGCATTTTTTGACCCATACATAGGCATATTTATAAAGGTTATTCCAATAACATATATCTCTCATTACCTTTGCTTCTATTTTTCTTAAAGAAAAATGGCCTCCTATAGGTCCATCATGAAACTGTTCCAAGAACATTGTCACTTGATTATCATCAATGCACCTAATAAGTACCCCATCGATGTCCCTTTTGAAAATAACACCATAAACTAATGCATAAGTTATGGAATGAATCTTGAAAACCTTATTTTTTCTCTATCTAAACCTTGAGGGTATTATTTTGTCATCAAAAAGTGTGTCATGTCCTGGAGCCAACTATTGTGAGGTAGACGTGCATCTATCTATGAGTTATCTTATGTCACCAAAATAACTTCTTTATCTTACTAAAGATCATATACCATATTATCACACAAGCATTTGCATCTTACTATCTTGGTGAATTTGATCTCTACATCACATCTCCATGACTTTCATAATCCATCCTACTCTTTTCTCATTCAAATCTTTGTTAAGGAGGAAGTCCCTAACTCCAGGATGAGACACCATAAGATGGACCTTACTGTTGGAGAGCATCAGTCTAAATTTTTTGAGGCTCCTTAAAGCTAAAATAACCTACTTTTATATGAAATTATGCCTCACCTTATATCCTTCCATCCCTTGACTAAAAAATGCAATTGACTACTCAAGTCCTTCACCATTCTTTTGCATCAGCATAACTGATATGTTGTCAATATTGGAAAAGGTTTACAATATGAAATCCTTTGAGAAGTTAGGATTTATAAGTGAGTGTGCTTAGGAAATAGCTTTATTGATGGCCTTAAATGTTTCCTTAACTTCATTTGACCAAGAAAACACTTTTATCTTCTTTATCATGGTAATGATGGGTCTGACTAGGTTCAAAAAACTAGGTATAAACCTGCTCATAAGTTTATTTTCCCAAGGAAGCTCTAGATTCCTTTCTTGTGCTTGGGTAGAGATAGTGATAGGCTGACATTTATTCTTTCAAGGTCAATGCATAATATTACATTTGAATTAATGAGACCCAAAAATTTTCCATCATGAATGGAAAATACACATTTCTTGGGATTTAAAGAGATCCCATACTTTTTACATCTTTGGAAGATTAGCATTAGATGGTTCATGTGTTCACTATCCTTCTTAGAGAAAACTATGATGTAATCAAAATAAATTAGTACCATATGATTCAAAAACCCTTGGAAATCCATGTCCATGGCTCTTTAAAAAGTGGACCTAGCATTTGACAACCTAAAAGGCATCTTCTGGTAAGCATATGTGCCCCACTTTGTTGTGAAGGTAGTCTTATACTGATCTTCCTCTCTCACTAGTACCTGGTTGTAACTTGAATATCCATCCAAAAGGAATAAGCATTCTAAACCAACAACTATCTAAATTAGTTTCTCCATGTATGGTAAATGATAGTGATCTTTCAAAGAGACCCTATTTAGATCCCTAAAGTCAACACATAGTCTGATTTACCCACTCTTCTTCCTTACAAGCACCAAATTGGCTACCCAAGAAAAGTGCTTTATGGGAAAGATGATCTTGGATTCAATTAACTTGGTTAATTCTTTCTTTATAAGATCTTAAATTTTGGGGTTTATGGGCCTCTATTTTTTCCTGATAGGCTTGGAATTAGACTCTAGTTCTATATTGTGTTGGGCTAGCTTGGGATCAAAGCCTATCAAGTCACTATTCCCAAGCAAAAATGTCTACATATTCTTTATAAATTTCTATGACAACATGCCTCTCAGCTTTAGTGCTTACCTTTCCAATCTTGAGGAGCTTGTCTTTGAAGATAAAGACTCTTTCATAGTTCTCTTCATTCATTGACATTACTTCCTTGTCTTTTCTCATATGATCTCCCTCATGGAAAAGACCTTCAAGGGTGACAAACAATTTAGGAAGCTTATTGGATCTCAACTAAACTATTTTCTCTTCATATTTATGTTGAAAATTTTATTGGTTCATTAAAGATAATTATTCTTCATGCTACAATAAATAGGTAATTTACTTGTCATTCTCAAAGACCTACCAATGAGCTTCATTGTCTAGCACTAATGGTCTCACCACCACTTTGACATTTGGTTATACTTTGGTTATTTTCAACTCATTGGGGATATCAAACTAACCTCCCATAGCTACTAATCTATCAACATATCCATTTTGGTTCCTTGGCATTTCTTGGACTTTAAAGGCCTCAAAAATCCTTAATTAGGTCCCAAACCCTATGCTTGTAAAACTTCATCAAGGGATTCTTGGTGATATTTTGGCCTCTAACCTAGTGTACTATTAGCTCATTCTCCCTATAAACTTGTAACTACTTGACTTCTCTCTTATTATCCCATTGAAGGCCATGGATAAGGCCCTCATATTCTATTTCATTGTAATAGAAACTAAATTGGAACATTTAAGAAGAGAAATACTTGTTATTGGAGGGGATACTAGCATTTCACCTATATTTACTCCATGTTTGCTCCTTAAACCATCAAAGAACAATTTCCATAAGCCACTAGGATCTTCTTGAGGTCTAATAAGGCATTACATGGACTGATTATCCTCATGTAAATATTATACACCCATGTTCTTCTCTTCAACTCCTTCCAAAGGATCAACCAAATGATTATCATGCCATAGTTCATCCAAGAACATGTTTGGTATCTCCTTAGGGTGAGTGTTTAATTCTTGACCCACCATATGTTTATCTTCATCAAGGATGGTGTAATTTAGGTTTATGTTATCTATCCCATAAGGATCTATGTGGAATTATGCAATGGGCTCAACCTTAATAAATACCTTGGTCCCATATCTTGTTCTAAATGACATGTATGACTAGTCTACTTCTAGATAACCTCCAATATTTCTAGTTAATTATTTAAATAGGCATATATTAAAATAAGGAGGTACATCTAGGATCAACACATCTTGAACCATTAAGACATTAAGACAAGCATGTAGGGTCAATTTAAGGTCTCTAATGATATCAGATGGCTTGGTGGAAGATCCATCCAACTGCAACACTCCCTTAAACTAAGGCTCATAATTTAGACCAATCTGGTATACTAAAGACTTTAGCATTACTAAGGTTATATCCCCACTATTTACCAAGTATTTCTGCACTAAAGAGTCACCAATTATTATTTAAATATATAAGGGAGGAGGTTTGACCACCTTACCTGGTTGCCCTTCACTAGGTCCTTTGGTTGCATTAGTGAGAACCACATTCTCTTTGTTTGGTTCCTTCTCAAGAACATTAATTCTTGACAACCCTTCTTGGAGTATGTCTACCTAAATAGGAATAGAGAGAATAACCCACATTTTCACACTCACATTGGAACTTTTAAATTTGTTCCACAATGTTGATGGGTGAACCGCCAACCTTTAGTTGTGATTTAGGAGAAACAACTGTAATTTGGATATGTGAGTTTTGTGAAATAAAGGCATCCCCCTAATTTTGATTCCTTAGAGATATTGGAACCTTTGGAATTACAATATGTCTAATTGGTGTTGATATTGAAGGAGTAATGGTAGGAATCTCTTTGACTACTTCTTAGTTGCCATGTATGTTCCTTATTTTGAACCTTGTATTTATACCACTAAAATGTATGCCTGGCTAGAACTAGCCTACTGATTGAGTGCATAACACTCTTATTGAGCATAATTCAACATTGTAACACCTAATTGGCTTGGTCCTTGATCAAGGCTTTGACCTTGTTGAGGCTCTTTTAGTTTTTATATCATGGGCACCTGTGCATTCTAAGTCATAAGAGCTTGATTTTACCCATAGGTAGTAGCCTGCTACCATTTATCATTGAAATCCTGAGTGAAATTAGTGTTTGGGACAATGGATTGCCCAAAATATTGATTCTAAATCATGTTACCCTTAGCTTCTTGAGAAACATTATTCTGAATAGGGAATAAAGTGTTGGAAGTGCTTGCAACATTTGGATTATAGATTCTTTATCTATTATAGTTAAGTTACCCTTGTCCTTGGCCTTTGAATTTTCCTTTATTTGGTGGCCTATTTTCTTGATAAGCTTATTATTGAGGTTGATATGAGGATTGATAAGGCCTATTGAAATCTTGTTGCCTCTTAACATTCACTAGCTCATTTCCCAAGGACTAAACCATGTTCTTAAGCTCTTGAAAGTTCTTATGTTCTTGGGAATCACTAGATTGGATAGTGGAAGAATTTTATTGCTTTAGTAAAGGTATAAAAAAATTCTAGGCATAGAAGGAATGACATCAAGGGGAGGAATAGAAATAGAAGATGTGTTGATCTCAAAGAATAAAGGCATTGGTGGTCTATGTGTTAGCTTGCCAGCTTAGACTAGATAATTTTATGCTCTAATTTCCACCTCATATGCATTTGGTAATGTGTTCCCTCTCATATATTGGATCATTACTAAAATATCACTATTAAGGGATTTTAAATAGTATAATAAGGAAAGGTTAGGGGTAAGCCTAATAGAGACTGGGATTCTATCCCAAGTTTTTTAGAACCTTGTATTGAAGTCTTTCATGACTTGATAAGGGGCTCTTTTTATTGTGGTCAACTAATCTGCAAGTGAAAAATGGTCACTTTTATCCTCAAATATTTTACACAAAACCTCTCCTAATTAGTCCCATGTGGAAATGGAATTATCAGTAAGGATTTTATACCAGTCTAAGGCTTTAGCTTTGAAAGAGATGGTTAATAACCTAATTGCCACATTTTCCTCATTCATATCATGAATTTTGTATAAGTTGGTTATATCCATGAGGTTTTTATAAGGGATTGTAGCTTGGTCTCCAGTAAAATGAGGGACACTTTTAAGAACTACTATTGGAATAGGATCATATTGAGTGAGGGATAAAGGAATTTGGATTTTAAAAACTATAAAAGATATAGGGACTACCATGGATATGAAAGTATTTAAAAAATATCTCATTATAGGGTTAGGCCTTGAAAGTGATTTAGGAACAAAGTTACCTGTATATGGGTGTGTATTAACAAACCTTAACCTTTTAAATAAATTTAAAGGCAATTCAAAAAATTCAAAGGGAGTACCTCTTGAAGCTAACCTTGTTATTACCTTTGGCATGAGATGACGTCATTATTCTACCACCAAAATGTTTAATATTCATTTGGAGTCACTAGATGTTATTGCTTGGAAGCTATAACTACTACAAATTGATCAAACCAAAATTAAAATTTGACCAATCTTATTTGAACTATGTCTCATTAGGTGTGCCAAAAAAATTTATAGCATAAATTTTCACCCTTGGAGAGGGTTCTTCAAGACCTTTCTAATTAAGCTACACTATGGAAACAAGCCCAATCTGTGGGTCACCTATGGTCAAGTTGAACATCTGGAGAAGGTTGGCTTCCTCTTGATGGATCACCTATACTAACATTTGTATTGAGAAAAGAGTTAGAGAATGGGTAAAGGGATCTTAATAAGGATAAAAGGGTATGCACCAAATTAAATGAGAACTCATAAAATCATGAAATATACACTGAAGAATCATAAGATATAACTAGCTCACACAATCTCAGAATCTAGCTAATTACATAATTATTTCATACACTAGGTTTAAGAAGAAATGAATTAAGGTAAGAGGAATTTTAATACTCACATTGAGCTTACATTAATGGCAAAAAGAACACAAATTCAGACCTAAAATTAAATACAAAACACCATAAAATAGTCAATAAAGAAAGACAATGGGCATAAAAGATTCTCCTTTATAATGCCATAATGCACAAGCTTACTAAACACAATTCAAAATCAAGATAAAGGTAAATGAAAATTTTATTAGATTCAATAGGTCTTTCATATAAGTTTTGATAGGATCTATCCTTATCAAACAAGAGTCTCTACTATTTCAAAATTGAGAGAGTGTTCCTATAAAATATGAGATAGTCTTTCTTTTAAAAAATTGAGAGAGAGATTCCAAAAATGGAAAGAAAGGGTAATATATAAGAAAGGGAGAGAGAAGAGGGAGCATGAGTACATAAATCATTAATTTAGATACCACATTTTTTTATCAAATCAATACTAGTTCTTTATTGACAAGTTAGCCTTTTATTTGTCATAATAGCCCTCAAATATTCTCATTGGCTGAGAAAAATGCACTAGAAGACAATAGTTACCAAAGGTGGTGCTTCATGATCCTAATTATGAAGGAAAACCCTTAGGCACCCTAAAATTCTATTAAATTCTACAACTAATTTCTTTAACCATCACATCTCTATCTTGGGACTCTATGACATCTCCACTTGCTTCATTATGATGGCAAGGTCCTTATATCCATGGACTTGACAAATTTGACTATATTTTAAAATAAGACAATCCTCCATGCTTTATTTATGTTTGCATCTACCCCGACTTAAATATGTCTTTACTATATATTTAAAACTAATCTAATTATTAGTTTTCCTATAGTCAATATGTTAAAGAGCTCATAGACTGCATAACATCATCCTTGAAATATATTAGGTCAAAATAGACCTATTCTACCTTTGAAACTTATGGAAGCCAAGGACTTAATGAACATGATGTTTAAAATAAAAGGAAACTAACTACGCATACCCTAGATCCTCTAATAGAGATATGGTTTGAGCTGTAATGGCATCCTTCAAAAAATATACCTAGTTTGATCTAATTTGAATTCAACCTCTATTTGAAGTCCTTAGCCTTCAAATTTTAACCATGGTCATCGATCTTGATTTGTGCCCTCTCAAAATGTGCCAATTATTAGCTCTTCATTTATCCTATAGGATTTTACTATTATCCCTTTGACTTCTTGACCTCATATATACTATCAATCTACCTTTATATGAGTGAGCACATACCATTGATCTATCTAACAATTTCTCTAATTGTGACACTTGGTATGAGCTCATTCATCCTATAGATCCTTTGACTTATTGACTCCTTACTCACTATTAAATCTTTATGTATGATTACACATACACCATTGATCTACCTAGACCCACTAACATTTATCAGTAGATGCTCAACATTAGATCTCTATTCAGGTATCTGAGATCTTGAAACTTGTCATCAACATGTTCATGCTAACTTTTTAACTTGATTCTCATCTTTGATCTCAATTTACATGATCAAACTCTCACCATTAGATCTTTGGGAACCACTAAAACTATAGATTACTTGCTAACCATTATATCTAATTTGAGCTCCTAAGATTTGGACAGTTTTCACTTTCATGTTCACCCTAGAGATATTTGAATCCAAATGGCTACTTTACAAAGATAAAACTTGACGTCCCCATGCATTTTTCACTCTACAAGTCTAACTTTGAATATTTATAACTTGAGATAGATAACTCATCAAGTTGTGAAATTTGAAAAGGATGATCTAGGCATGAATAAATTCATGTCTGTGTGGTCTTTTGGTCTTAAGAGGCTTTCTAAGCATACTTATTAAATGCATAATTAGGCTAACTAGTTTATTTCTACATGACATTCTCATGATGGTCTAGTTATTTTGGACTCATGTTTGAACCATTATCTCTTTTAGAAGGCTGTAATGGACTTCTAAGACTTTATGGATCCTAATTCATGCTCTTAAATTCTTAAAACACCATGAAAACCTATTGGTCTTTTTTATTTTTAACTGTAGACCTATTTCATGACTTACTTCTCAATGATAAATAAAACACACTTTAATATTAATTAAAGTGTTTCAAAATCTTTGTAAGTGATTTTTGATATTTGGACCACTCATTCCATCCATAACTCTATACATTTTCACAAATCATTTCTAGGCAAAATATCCTTATGTGGGTGTTGAGGTCAACATACCCCCATTTCTAAAAAATAGGGACCCTTATGATTATTTTGAACCTTATCATTGAAAGATTGATATTATGAACTTTATTATAACTTGAAGATCACCTATGCTTGATGAAACTGGCCCATTTGTTCATGGTTTTTAAAAAAAATTACCTAATGTTGCTAATAGTTGATATTCATTTCTTAAGTTAAAAGTTTTATAGAGCTCCATTCAATGGATCATGCTTGAAATTTATAGATTAACCATGTTTAGACTTTTTCTAGTCTCTAATTTATGGTATCTCATAGTTGGATTGATGTGATAAAACAATCATTTAGAAAACCTTAGCCTAGACCTTTAATTCAAATTTTGGTGGGAACATTTTTTAACTAACCCTAGACTTAAACCTAATTTTTATGCTAAGTCTTGGTCATGTTTTTCAATATAACCAAAACCTTAGCCTAAAAATCATGTATTGATCCCCTTTTATTTCCCCCTTTCTATTCCCTATGTTCTTCACATGGTCTAATGTTTATGTTTGTACGGTCTTTTATCTGAGCATGGTCTCCTTTATTATAACCTTATTCTAAATTTTTAACCCTAAGGCCTTGTTTATATTTATCAACATGAACATAACCTTAGTCTTAAAACTTTATCCTAAGTTATTATTAACCCACGTCTTAATTTAAGCCCTTGGCTTCTTTACAAATCTGACAGTCCACACTTCATCATGAGAAATGATCTAAAGAAATGAACAAATCCTAATGAACTTAAAGCTTTGATCCATCATAAAAATCAAGTGTAAACACTCAGATCAATGTCAAAGATCTATGCTTAAGTGAGATTAAGGATCCAACAACATGAAGTCATCATTAAAAGTTAAAAGTACCCTCCTATCAGGTATAAACTTAGCCTAAGTTTTACCTTAAATTCTCATTGTATTTATTAATATAATGAAACATTAGGATAAAAATTATACTAAGTGTAAGCATCCAGATTGATCAGACAGTCTATGACTACTCACACAAAATTAATTTAAGATAGAAAACATAACACTAAAAATTCAAATGCTTAGGAAGGCCCACAAAGTTGCCACATGGAATTTTCACATTATAAGCTTGGTAATAAAGGGTCTCATAAATTAAATTGAACTAATGTCATGTATCTACATAGATTATAATAAATGGTTCACGATTCATCATATATATTAATTCAATAGAGCATATCAAATCTAAGGTCTATGGATCAAAAGGGTTTTCATGAGCTTATATTTGATGTTCTCATGATTATCATTTGACATCCATGAGGTCATCATTAATATCCATGAGACTGTCAAATTTAAGCCCATTAAACCTAATGATCCACTAAATTAAATTTAACATTTTCATGATCATTATTTGACATCCATGAGGTCATCATTGATGTCCACAAGACCATCAAATTTAAGCTAATCAATTATTTTACTTATATATAAGGGCATGTTTCAAAATGTTTCTAAAAGCTTATGACTTTCATTATAGATCAAGGGGAACCCTCATTAGATGTTCAAACACTTAGGATCTTTGAATTTTAGATAATAAAATGATCTTATGGTCTAAATACATGAATACATGGACTTAGTCTAAGTCTACTTCCTAAGGTCCCAATTACGTTTGTTTAAATGCAATAAACCTTAGGTTATAGACTTATATTAAATATTATTTTAAAATGTCCTTGTGACATAAAAATTAGAATAAATGCTTTTAAACTAAGGTTTTATCATGTTTATTAATGTGATAAAACCCTAGGTTAAAACCTAGTATTTGGTCATTGTATTATTTGGCCCCTTTAGACATGTTCTAAGAACTTAACATAAATATTTTAGCCTAAAATATATGTTATGTTTATTAACACAACATAAAAATTTGCCTAAGATATTTATCATGGGTCCCCTTTCTATGGATTTCAAAAAGTTAGGCTAAAATACTTTATCCTAAAGTTTTTAATGTATTTACTAAACATGAAATAAACCTTAGCCTAAAGTATTTAAGCCTAAGTCCATTCTTATGTCACAATGTTGATTAGAGTTCTCACACTTTTGCAGGATCAACAACCCATGATTCATCATGGAGATTGATCAGATGGAGTGAAAAGCTTGATGGATCTAAGGCATTTTATCCATTGGACCAATCACGTGTATCCATTTAGATTAAAATAAATGGTCTATGATTATTTGTAAGAGGATGATTGGATGGAACATCACTATTAGAGACATTTAAATGAGCCCAAAATAATTATGGGATCAACACGTGGCAAACACATGCTCACTACATAGAATGTAGAGCTTGGAATACTTGTGAAAGCACCAAGTGTCACAACCATAGGGCCTAACATAAAGTAGCCAATGACTCTCAAGCCTCATGATCATTATCGATGGTATACATTGATCCATAAACAAAGATCCAATGGTCTAAAATAAAATTTGGATTTTTAAAAGATAATGGTTAGTCCCTCAAGGCATTTATGAAAAATACCACAAAAGTTTTCAAATAGATGCCATGCAAGCACAAAATGACAAAAATAAAAATTTTGTGTTATAAAAAATGCAAAGGTATAAAGGCTTGGGTCTCAATCAAATTTGAGACATGAATGAGACTAAAATTGAATTTTCATTGCCATTAAATCTTTAGACTAGCCCTAAGCATCCATAAAATCCCTAATTTGAGCTTAGATTAATCAAAATCAAATAGAGAAAGTTCAATTGAAATATGAGTAAGAGTGAATTGACCTAGAGGCTACTTGTAATTCATTTGGTAATAAATTGTAAACTTCCACAATCATGGAAGCTCACAAACAACAATAAAGGGATGAGACAAAGTTATATTTGACATTAGATAATGAGGCAAGAATCTTTAAAGACACAAACCTAGATATTGTAACTTGGAATAATGCGGACATGAACTAGTCTAAACTCTTTTGGATTATCAAGGAGATGCAATATTTGACAAGTGAAGAACATAAAAATTCAACCATTATACAGAGGTAAAATGACCTAGTCTCCATCCAAGTGGCTAGCCTACACTATGCTACCACTAAACTTGAGGTATTATACTACATTGATGTCCTTGTTCGTATTTTATAGGATTGTAAAATTAAAAACTATTGGATTTTCCATGAGTATAGTTTTAAGAAAATAACATATATTCCCCCCCTTGATTTTGATATCTATTATAGATTGTGTAAGCCCCAAATAGACTTACCCCCCATTAAAAAGTGGATTGGATATCATAATCTAAACACAATCTTGGCCCCATGGCTATTTACTAGGAACTAAGTAATCTAAGACCTCATAGGCAAGATACTAATTGTCTAATTCAAGGATGGAATCAAGATAATAATGACTTTACTAAATAAGTTATGCACAACCCCCTCCACCATGCATATTGATAAAGTTTGGGTGTCCTATGTTTACTTCATGGTTGAGAAGGGACTCACTCCTCCATTGGGTGAGATGATCAATATCCATTTGAAATCCCAATTCATAGCTATCAAGAAGAAGACTAGAAACTAGTTTTACATGATGTCTTATTTTCTTGATGCCCTTTTAATCTCCACCTAGACCCAAACATTAAAAATTGGTCACCTGATGGGAGATCTACTATCTCTCATCATTATTACAAACTCCACATATTCAAATATAGACATAATATGCAGTTCATAAATGATTGTGTTTATCCAACCCTAGTGAAATCCATCACAGGAATCCCCATGAGTAGGGTCAACCCATTGATTAAGAAATATGTGGAATTGATAGGGGATATGTGGTTCGACCCTGATTGCATAGTGATAAGGATTGAAGGTACTTTGACACAACCCTATAGGTTGCCCATCTATGTGTCCACCAAGATAGTAGAACAAGAAGTGGCCTACTAACTTCTACATAGAACAGATGGATTTTGAAAATAAAAAATTAAAGGCCTCCCTCATCCCTTTCCTTTGACAATAAATAAAACTATGTTGCAAAATTAGGAGCATGTAAATGTGATTGCCAAATATAGGGACCCTTCACCCTACAAAAAGATGATTTGAGATAATGAGACCCTAATAGGGAAATCACCAAACATCTAAAGTCTAAAACCATAAATAATACATATGAGCATCAACTTGGGTTTGATAACCCATTCTACATTAGGACTTATAGTTTCCCAGATGTATTAACTAGATTGAAAAGACATAACATCAAGCTTGAGCTTAGGTTTTCTAGGGGAGATGGCAAGCCACCAAGTGATATATGTCAAATGAGGCCCCTACAGTATCACCTATTGTTTGGACCCTCTTTTAGGCCCCCTCTAGAACAACCACTACAATAACCCAAGGAACAAATAACATAAGGACCTAGTAAAGAGAAGTTAGAATAGAGACCTAGGGAAGCCTCATATTTAGCTCCACTTGAAAAATGATAGTTTCTTATAGCGTACCTAGATATGATTTCAATATAATCTAATGAGATAGTAGATGATGCACTTAAGGTGCTTGTTAAAGCTTATATGTCATAAGATGAGGTAGAATAAAATGAGGAACCTCAAGCCCAAGATAAGGAAATAGAGCAAGACAAAGGGAAAAAGGTTGTTGTGGACTTGGTTCCAATAGCACACCCATATAAAAAGAAATCAAAAATGGCATTATTCTTAGTTGGGAGAAAGAAGCCTAAGTTGACCTTCCCCACCCCATGAGTGAGGTCAACCTATTCAGTGATGAATACCCCATTCATGAGCCCATTATCTCTAAATGGTTTATTTATGGGAAGATATAGAAGATTCTCACTTTATACCATTCATGGGCCTTGACCCAAATAATTAAAATTGATGTTCATGAATAAATCAAGCCATGGATAGTGGATTCAATGAAGGAGGATGAAGGAGGAAGATTAGTTACCATAGTAGGATCAAGTGGCACTCAAGTAGACACTCTAAGAGCCTTGAGAATCACACATGTGGAGATTATTGATCCTCCTAAGATCATATAGTTATCAATCAATGTATAATTCAATCTAGAAATAGTAGGATTGGAGAGGGTGACAACCAAGAAGTCCATGGTTGGAGGTGAGGAATTCACCTTTCAAAGATTTGAGCCCTTTATTGGTCTAAACCCCATTGGAGGTCAAAATCCTAGTGAGCATCCTATCTATGAGGAGGAAATATAAAGATTGGATGAGGCTCATTCAAATTCGATCAAAGAAAACATTAGGGGTATGAAGCAAAAGATACATAACCTAGAAAAGGAAAAGTAGAATCTAGAGACATATGTTATCTTATTATTATTGGAGGCAATAATCAAGATGTTTGAGGCATTTTTATTTGACATGTTTGACTCCTAGAAGTTAATGAAGATGAGGAAGGATGAATTGACCCAATAGAATAAAAATAGCCAAAGGATTGGTGTCCTAGTGGTAGGATGTAAAGGATAAAATATGATATCTTATCAACATACTAATCAAGGGTAGGATTCATGGTTTCAAAACCATTAGCCTATCCCACTTGAATGAAATATTGGGGATGGTTATTAATAATATCAAAAGTTTAAGTGCTTATTCAAAGAGCTTAGACAAACTCCTAGGGGATAATGAGGAGCTAATAACTAGAGTCAAGCAACTCCTTGGCACTATGATGGACAATCCTACAAAGTCTAACACCCTAAGAATCATTGATGATGAAGAGTACAATCACAAAGTCACTTTGGTAATGTAAGAAGTTATAAGAAAAATCCAAGGCCAATATAGAAGTGACAATAGCCAAATCATGGTCATGATCTTCAATTTTGAAGAGAAGATTACAGAAGCAAGGAACATCAAGGAGGCAATGGCAAGGAATGATAGAGACCTTAGTGACTTGGCTAATAAAGATGATGTCTATCTCTTGAATCTAGATATTTATTTGGATCTTGTCTAAGAGAAGCACCAAAAAGCTATGGATATTCTCCAAGAGCAACAATGGAGCCCTTCAACACAGGGCCCACCATTTAATTAATATTCCATTTTATAAAGCATTGTAATATTTAAACATGGAATATTCCTTTGTAAAGGCATATGATAGTTTGTTAGCATATTTGCCTATAGGTTAGTCTATTTGGGAAAGAGAAATTTATTCTAGAACTATAAATAAGGATAGATGTCCTTATCTTTATACATGTGTAATATTATGATTGACTGGTATACTGCCTGAGTCTGTTATAAAAGGAAGTATTACCATTTTGTAAAGGGAGGGAGTTTTGAGCCAAAACTTGTATAATTCAAAATAATTAATATAAGCTAATAATACTAAAAAGTTTATCCAATTTTGTTTGTAGCAATTGTCACCTAGGTTTTCTCTCAATTTATTATTCTAAGTCTTGAATTTAAATGGTTTTATGAATTTTGAATGTGCATCTTTGATACAAGGTTGCTAATTTGTGATGAATCTATATTAATTGAATGTTCTTAAAATTTTGTTTCATTTTATTTACTCTGCATTAGGAAGTGTAAATGTTATTTGAATGTAATATTAAAAATTTAAAGCAAAGTTAGTTCATACTTGTATTCTTTCATGTTTTCCTTAGACATTTGTCTGATATATGGTGTGATTTGAGTATTTTCTAATTTACATTATATATTGGTTAAAATCATGTTTAGATGAAATTAAAACCTTTTCATGATGTTTGAGGCCAATATTAACAATCAAATACTTTCTTTCTACCGTACCCTTCCTTTTTCTTCTTTCTTTGATCAAATCACTTTAGTTTAGATCTCATTGTAAATATTCATCTAGAATAGTTTTTAGTATAAAACATTGATCATAATTTACTAAGATCAGCATAGGTACTTCAAAATTCATAAGGACCATGGTGGCTCCCAACCATCAATCAATATAAATTTGTGGAGCAGTTTAATTTCCTCTACCTCTATTTCACCATAGGTAACTAGATTACCAAAAAACTATTACTCATGCCATGAATTCCTAGAATTCTAAAATGAAACGTGTTCTTTAAAAACTAAGAGCACCTGTGATACACATAGAGACATCAATAGTGGGCCAAATTTGGCCAACATTTTTGGTGACATCCTAGGGTTACACGCCTACTTACAAAGACTTAGTGGTCTTGAACTAATCCATTGGGCATGGAATCTCAATATTTATTCCCAATTGAAAATATTGTGAGATTGATAGAGAGCTGACCCTTTATGAAACTTCATCTTGAATCAAAAGGAACATAAAGAGAAAAATAAACAACTATGCCGCATATAGTTATTGAAAAGGAAACACATAACTAAAAGGAAATGTGTTCAAGGCAATTAGAGGAAAGCATAGAAAATTATTTTAATATGTTACAATATCATGCAATAGTTTTAAATTTTTTTCATAACAAAGATTTAAATGAGTGTAGAGGAACTTGAGGATAATATGGCTAGGCAACATGCCTTTCTAGCCTTTAACACTAAAAATTTCATCCATCTCAATGCATATTATGATATAACTCTTAATGCTACTAAGAGTGTTCCCTAATTTAATGGTGAAGGTCATGTCACCCATAATGAGTTTATTAGGGACATCTCAAACTTTTTTATCTTTCATAATGTTACTAAGGTCAACATTTCCATTAGGTTACTTGCCATTTTCCTTAGAGGGAAAGCACTTGATTGCTGTAAGACATTTATTGGAGGATGTATCACCACTTGGAATGATTTTAGAGAGTTTATAACACAGATTTTTGAGGATAAAAGTGATCACACATCACTCATTCATCAAGTAAATGTAATTCAAAGGGGTCATAAGGAGACTATGCATAGTTTTAATGAGAGATTCCAAAGAACTTGGCATAGGCTGCCTCCTCCCATGATACCACCTATAAGCTTTGTGTTTCCTAAATATATAAGGGATATTGGTACTATCATAGCCATCATGTTGTAGTTCATGGGTGGTTACACCTTACCTAAATCATATGACCTTGGCATTGGAGCTGAGAATGGCCTAATACAAGCTGTAAAATACCTCCAATAGTTTCCATGCCCCTATTTCCAAATATGTCTACTGCTACTCCAAGTGTTTCTCAAATTACAAATACAAATACCAAGCATAGATTTTCTCCTAATAAGATAGAAGATACTATTCATTCATATGCAAGGATCCATGCCTTAGAAGCTAAGCTTAGGAAACTCAATATTCAATATGGTGTTAATAAAAACACCTACCCCTATCCTCAACAAGGAAATAGGTTCCCACCTCAACATTATAGTCAAGGTAGAGGGCAAGGATAACCTAACTTCAATAGGCTATCCAATGCATTCAATCCAACTTCCACCTCTAACACAAGAGCCATGGTCCCTACTCATAATAACTTGCTACAAGGGGGAAAATGACATCAAGGATAATTTATGGATGAAAAAGAAGGTGGAGAGACATATTTTATTTCTCAAGGAGGAATCAATCCTCAATTTTCAATAGAAGATGAGAATTATATGTAATAAAATGAAGGATGACAACCAAAAAATGTGAGTCTTGTAAAATTTCTAGTTGAATATAGCTTTATTCTCAATTAAACTTATTCAATTACAACTAATACTATAGAAAATATTAAGGCTTTGGGATATTTCCATGATGTCTATACAATTTTAAGTAACCCTCTTATAAGGCAACAAGGTGTGACTACAAGTATGATAGTCCCTATAACTTTTGCACCTTATTTAAATTAGAGTGTTGAAAAAATTACTCAAAGTGCTCCAATGTCTCAAGCACAAGTAAATTATTTGCCTTCAAGGAATCAATAAAAGGTGAGTACTCCTAATTTTAATATTGTGTATTCTTCAAAGAGTGTTAATGCATCTATGTCTCTCTAGGAAATGCTTCATTTGCCTAGTCAAATAGAGCTTCTTCAAGAGTAGCTATCCCAAATTCACCTCAGTCCCCAATCATCAATTCATAGTAATGTTTAACTTACCTATAACTCTACACACATTATTTAACCCTCTTCCAAATTATAAAATCCTCCACCCTTGTATATCACTCTCATTATGGGAGACAAGCTTGTTCACAATTACATAGTAGATAGTGGGGCTAGTACCTCAGTGATGCCTAAGCTTGTTCTAGATAAATTAGGTCAAAAATATGAACCATATAATAGGGGAGTGGTATAACTTTATGGGACACTAGATAAATTAGTGGGATTAGTCAAAGGTTTGAGAGTTTTCCTTCAAGATTATCTAAGCTTCCCTATCCTTCAAGATATGGTAGTGGTTGACTTGCTCACTCACTTTACTATCTTCCCCTCAAGATATTTCATATCCCAAATAGGGGGATACCTATTAGGTTATTTTTCCTTCTTGGCCTTCAAGACAAGGTATGGAGTAAAGGAAACCATCAAAACTCAACCATTAGTTAAGTTTCATATTAATCCCTTTGTGAAAGCAAGATCTAACCTCAATCACATAATTAATGTGTTAGAGGTACAATAACTAAGGGGGAGGGGTTGAATCAATGAGCCTAAATAGTCTAACTTCAATTATGATCTTTACAAACACTTAATTAGTTACCACAATCATTTATGAATCATACACAACATTCATATAAATGATCAAGAGAGACAATGTAAGATCAATCACATTACATACATGGGAAACCCTCTTGGGGGAGAAATCCCACTAAAACCTACAATTAGAATACTATATTATAAAAAAAATAACCAATTTATACTATCAAGTAATTGATCAAGGAATTACCATTCCTGATTTTAGTGAGACAACAATCCTACAAGGAGCTATTACACCTACCTAGCTAAACATCCATAATAACTAGACTTTTAGCAAGTTTCACCTTGTAAGGAGGAATCAACTACTCAGATGTTAAGAACCCATAAAAACACCTATGAACACATCCAAATTTTAAATTATGTCTTCAACACTTGATGATGGACCTTTGCTTATCACTCTTCACCTTCGTTCATACTCAAAGAAAAAAAACACTATTCTACCAATAGAAACATAACCAACAGGTCATAAAAATAGTCCTCAATATATTCTACTTTTAATATTATTAATAGGTAAATCTATCCCTCCTTTGCTCCACAAATCACACACACAATCCTCTCTCAAATCTCTCATTTGTCTCTCACTCACAAAGTCTAGAAACCATCATCTTTGGTTCTACTATTTATAGAGCATACTTGATAATCAAAACCTTAGTCTACTATTAGGCATGCCTTACCCCTTTATATATATATATATATATATATATATATATATATATATATATATATATATCATATGAATATATAGATCAATACAATCTTAATATATTGGCCATAGTAATTATAGGTCACCCTTAAGCAATTACACCTTTTAATAAGGCCCTTGTAGCTCTTTATAGGTCTCATAGAGACCTATTCACCCACTTAACACCTAATCAAACAAAAAAAGAACATAAGAACATATATCATCCTCATTGAGTCTAAAACACTCCCAAATATCCAATTCACCAATAGATATCGAAACGACATGAACATAAGCTCGAATATCCTTCTTGAGTCACTTGAAGAGTAAGCACAAACACATAGTCAAATTTAAACCACAATATCTTTGACTGTATAGACTTCCAAATCTTAAAATTAGGTTCACTAAAATTTTCATGGATTTTTTTTCATCTTTGATTTTAACAACATGAGAAAATTCATCTTAGATCAAAAGATATGGCCTAAAACCCAAACACAAATTTTTCCCTTTGTTAAATTCAAATATTCAAATGCCAACAGTCACAATTAAACTTTGACCACTTTTCTCGCATCTCATGTCCTGTTAGCTTTAGATCAATCACACACCATCAATCTTATTCAAACTTTAATTCACAAGTACCAATGCTTAAATGTTAAACATTTAAAAGTTGACCTCATCTAATGTAATCTATAGACTTTGAATCAATGTGCTCCATTGATATTTATGGATCAATCAAGTCTTTAAATATCAATGCTCATTGTTTGATCAATCTAAACAAACACTCACTCACTATTAGATCCTTACACTTTACCTTTTATCATTATTTAAATAACATTTACTTATTGTCATCTCACTAATTCTTGACATCTTGGAGTAAACTTGCTCTATCAATCTCCTTGAGACTTGCTTAATATTTACCTCTTTCAAAATTGACAAAGTATGGGGACCCTTTCAATATGCCTAGAAGGCCAACTTTGGATAGATATATCTTTTACTGCAATTAATCTCATGTCCCCAAAATTACACCATATGTTTTCCTATTAAATAGGAATCCAACCATGTATCAAAATGATCCTAAAACCTTCATGTGTTAAAGACATAAACCCATTAAAATGCCTTATGAAAATCTTCTATCACATAGCCAACTATGTCAAAAACCTACTTGGGAGGCCAAATTTGAACAAGAATATCTTTTGACATGCTTTATTGTATGATCAATATTTTAGTAAAAATCAACTAGGATCAAAACTGAACAAAACCATATGATCAATTTATCTTTACACCTTCACACATGGAATATATAACATCATCAAAATTCCTTATCAAAATTTCTTATCACATGAAAAAATAGCTATGGAAAAAACATAGTCAAACTACTTTGGAGCCTAACTTTGCATATGCATATCTTTGACCACACTTAGATTCATGACTTAAGACTTACTGCATATCAATTAGGCACAAATATGATCACAACCATATAAACAAATATCCTTGACTCATTCCTAGGTGGTAATAATGATGTCATCAAACTAACTACTCAAATTTTATGTCACTAGACCCAAAATGTCTATATGACAATAATGATCAAATTGATTAAATCCACTCATGTACATAAGCACTCAAAGATTATAAAAACTCTTAGGTACCTCTTTCACATCCTCAAATCACCATAATCATACCTAAACATCTTTAACCATGCCAAATCTAAAGATCAACCAATCATACTTCAAGCATATTAAGACAAACACATTGCACACTTTGTCATTCTCACATAGACTATCAAAGCACTTCATCCACTCACCATGATATATCCATGAAATCACCAAGACATCATTAAAAACTCTCCAACAATCTCCCCCTTTGTCATTGATGTCAAAAAACATCATATATAGAAATATATAACTCACCTTATTTCTCTTCAAGCAATCCCATAATAGGAACTTTCTTCCCGTTTGACATAATGACAAGGTGGGAACAAAGAAATCTTGAGGACATAAAAATCCTATCAAATAGGAAATGACCATTTTATAAAGATGATACAAACTCCCCTTACCTTGATCCTACTTAATCTTGCCTTAAAAACATCTTCTTGCTCCATTCCAACACTCTCTTCAATCAAGCACTGTAACCAATGAAGAAAGAACACAAAAAATAACTAACATATAATGTAAATCACCAATAAACATCTGAGAGGGACTCACCCTAATATGTATAAGCCATTGAACATGTTATGCATATTCAGATATCCATACACCATGAATAACCACCATAAATTATTATTATCCTTCTTTCTCAAACTACCACAAGGACCATCAATATAACTTCATGGAATTCACAAAATAGGAGACATGATCTCAAATAAATTGAGAACTTTCCTTGAAACTAACATACCTTTCTCTTTTTGGGGAAACTAAGTAAAAATCACTCTTCTTCAAACTAGGCCTATCTAGCCTCTTTGTAGCCCTACTTGGAACTTTTAGAGCCCACATATTTTAGTAGGCACATATTCAAGACCTAAACCTTCATATATAGATCACTCTCCTATTTCCCATCAAGCACACCAATTTGTATCACTAGGCTCATCCTCTATAATAAACTTTATTCACAAACCTGCTAGCCAATTAACCCTCCATATTGACAAAAACATAAATAACATGAGAATCGCAAACCCTCAAATATATATGAAGATTTATTTAAAAACCCATTTATCCCATTCAACCTAATAAGAATCTTTAGAACTCAACTCACAAGGTAAACCACTTTTCTATCAGATCCCAAAACCCTATAATCTCAAAATAATCAATGTCAACAAACCTTCCCTTGGTCAACACACACCTCTAAAACTTATTACACACTTGGAGACACCATCACACATTTATGGACTAAAAATTAAGCTTTCACACCATTAGGAGCCTTGACTTCCTATAACCCATTTTAGGCCTACTTGCTCTTAAGCCAAAAACTGAGAGCACTCAAAATCTTCAATTTTTCACAAACACACTTTTAGACCAAAAAACTACCTACATCACATTGCAAAGAAGTGTATAGACCTTTTTAATCATAAAACTCTTCTTGACATTTACATCAAACTCATTAAGCCACCTAGAACCACCTATTCTGATTATGTTCTATAACTCCTTCAGAAACCTCTAAAACATGCTCATGAACTTGTTGCTCCCCCTTAACCAAAGAACTTATTTGATTGGCATTATCATCTTGATCACACAAACATGATTATCCACTAAAAGGATTCTCTTAATAAGTATAGATAGAGACCTCCTCTACAACAAAATGCTCTACCATGGTGTGAAACTAGGAGTTGCCCATAACTCCTCATATTCCTTGTCTTCCTTGGTCATCTAATAATTATATTTCTTATTATTCTTCTTCTTTGGATTAGGAGAAATAACTTTCTCATCCACTATAACATTCTCCTTTTATTTTATGATTAGATTTATAATACATGTAGACAACACATATTCATTACATACCTTTTCATCTGAAGGATCCACCTTACAGTTTGAAATATCATTACTAAACACATATAATTGATGTTCTTTGCACGATACATGCACAAAAATATCAAGATGTTCACTTGGATCTACACATACCCCAGGACTAGCTTCAACCAACACCTTGGTCTTTTCTTTGAGCTTAATCTATGCATTCTCAACATGAGCAAACAATGAGAGCCCTTGGCACTCTTTAAATTCTAAAGTATTCTCCACCATAGAAAATAGATTACTTAGACTTGAAGTCTCATCATGACTCACACTTGTCATCTTTGGCTTCCATGTGTTAACATGACTTCTTTCCTACACTCTAGGAAACTAATTAAACTCATTTTGACTTGATGGCATTTATTTGTAGAATCTAGCAATATGAACTCTTTGTTCATAAATGTAACACACCATACTCCTTAATGGAAACATAGTTTGTCTTACTGTGTTTGGAGAAAAACTTTCCATATGTCCTTTGTCATGACAAGTAAAATAACCTCCCCTTTTTGAAGAGGAATCACCTTGTCTAATATTATGTAGATAATGGTTTGAAAATTTTCCCACATCAAGATAGTTAAAGCACTTAATTTTCCTCACTCCTTTTGATTTATGAACCCCATAATAGTCCCTTACAAACTCATTTCTAATAGGTCTCTTAATTCTCTAACCCTATGACCAAATTTATTACATGTATAATTGTAACCATTGAATCTTGCATACCTCATGGCATTTGGCTATCTGATGTGATTTATCTTCATTCTTCCAGCACCTTCAATCCTCATCTAATGATTTGTCTTCAAAGTATGATTTTATTAGTTCACATTAGTCTTCATATTATCTTGATTAGCATTCTTTTGTTCTTCTTCATATCTAGGACCAATTCTATCACTAGCATGCTTTTGGTCACTCAAAATGTTGTCTAGATCACATGAGCTCTTTTTAAATCTCACAAATTACTTCACCTTACCAGATGTCTTCTCTAACTCAAATTTCAAAGACTCATTTTTAGAAACATACCTTGAACATTCTTCTTATTTAGATTTTAGGCATATAGATAGACATTATAATTGACAAATGAGATGCTTGATCATATCTTCATGCTCCTTGGTGCCTTCATTTAATCTTGCCTCATACACACTAAATTTATCATCATAATCCTTGAGTTTAAATTTTATCTTCTTATTGATCTTCTCAATCTTTAGTTTTTCAAGAACATTCATCAAAATAGTCTCATAATCCACCTCATCTTCATCATTATATGAATCACTCTAAGTATACACCTTTTGATGTGAGAAAATTCCTTCATTATCCATAAACAAAGATTCATCTTTAGTAGGACCATCATCTTCATGATCATATTTTGAGTCACTGCCTTCACTCTCATCTGATGAGCTACAATCTTCTTTGGTGTAGATACTCTTCTTATTTTTCAAGGTTTTCTTTTTGTTGTTAAAATTTCTAAATATTTTTTTCATGTATGTCTTCTTATCATCATCTTATCCTTCACCATGATCTTCATCATATTTCTTCTCATGCTTATGAGGGAACTTATAATAAAAATGTCCTATCTCTCCATAATTAAAACATTTAAAGGGTAGTTTACCCTTATACTTCCCTAATCTTGTGTTCAATTTCAAAGTAATCAAAGCAATTAGTTCATCCTCATCAATGTAATTTATGTCATCTTCTTTGGATTTCTTACTTTAGAACTTTTTAGGCTTCGTCTCTATCTTGAATAAAACTTCCTTTGGTAGTATATCATCAATTATTCTCATCTCATATGTAGTAAGGGTGCCATGCAATTGATCCATCTTCAACTAAATAAGATCATGACTATCTTATATGGTAGATACTTTTGGATCAAACTTTAGAGATAAATACCTTAATACCTTTTGGACTATAGTTAACTCTTCAAGATTCTCTCCAAGATCTCTATTGATGTTTATAGTCTCATCAAATCTCTATAGAAAGGATGCCACAAAATCTTCTTCCTTCATCTTAAGACTTTCAAATTGCCTTATGTGAATCTAAAACTTAGTAAACTTTACCTTTGAATCTCCTTTAAAAATGATCTACATTTTGTCCCATATCTATTCATCATATGTACAATAAATTACCTTGGTGTATTTGGTCTCTAAAAGACCACAAGTGATATCATTCATCACCTTGAAATTGTTCTTAAACAACTTCTTATCTATAGTACTAGATGGAGGAGTAATAGAAGCAACATAACCATCCAAAATAGATTACCATATATCAAACCCTAGGGACATAATATATGTTCTCATCCTTACAATCCAAAAAGCATAATTAGATCCACTGAACATGGGTGTTTGCTTAGTATATAAACCTCCTTGATGACTACCAATATTGTACCTTGGATCACCTTCAAGATGTTAAAAATTTACCATAGCATCTAATTTGATACCAATTATTAGAGGTACAATCACTAAGAGCGGGGTGAATTAGTGAGCCCAAATAATCCAACTTCAATTTTGATCTTTAAAAACACTTAATTAGTTACCACAAACATTAATAAAGCATATACAACATTCATATCAATGATAAAGAGAGACAATACATGATCAATCACATAACACATGACATATGTAGGAAACCCTCTTGGGGGATAAAACCCACTAGAACCTATAATTATACTATTGTCTTATAATAACATGAAATAATTTAGACTAGAAAGCAACTGATCAAGGAACTACCATTCATAATTTTAGTGAGCGAACAACCCCATAAGGAGCTACTATACCTATCTAGTTGAGCACCCACAATAGCTAGACTTTTAAAAAAATTCACCTTACAAGGAGGAAGTAACCCATTTAAATTTTTATCACCCACAACAACACCTATGAACACATCCACCTTTGAAATTATGTCTTCAACACTTGATGATGGACCTCTATTTATCACTCTTCACCTTTACTCATAATCAAATAGCAAGAGCACTATTCTGCCAATAGAAAAATGACCAATAGGTCATACAAATAGTTTTTAATCTATTATACTCTTCATCTCATCCATAGGTCACTCTATCCATCCTTAACTCCACAAATCACACACACAAGCCTCTCTCAAATCTCTTCTTTGTCTCTCTCTCACAAAGTCTAGAAACCATCATCTTTGGTTCCACTACTATAGAACATACCTAATAATCAAAACATTGGTCAGATATTAGAATGCCTTATCCATTAATACATCTATAATATGAATACATATCTCAATATAATCTTCATAGGTCGGCCATAGAAACTATGGGTCACCCTTAATCAACTACACCTTTTAATAAGGCCCTTGTAGCTCTTTATATGTCTCATGGAGACCTATTCACCCATTTAACACCTCACTAAACAAAAAAAGAACATAAGAACACTTAAAATTGTATAGGTACATACTAAATGACCCCTTAATCATCTTAAAATTCTTAAAATTAGCATTTCACTCTTTTATGCAAGCTCAATCAACATTCTGTGCATATAATCACCATGAATGTACACATAGTCACCATCCAAATCTTTATTCATACTTCATATGATTGTTTAGTAATTAATAATGCACATAAATCATCCTCATGGAGTCTATAACATTACCTAATATCTAATTCACCAAGAGATATTGAAACAACATCAATACAAGCTCAAATATCCTTCTTGCGTCACTTGCAAAATGAGCATGAACACACAATAAACTTTGAACCATAATATATTTGATTTTACATAATTATAGATATTTAAATTAAGTTCATTATATTCACCATAGAGTCTTTTTCATATTTTATTTTTACATCAAGAGCAAACTCATCCTAGATCAAAAGATATGGCTTAAAAACCAGACACTAGTTTTTCCCTTTGTTAAATTCAAATATTCAAATTCCAACGATCACAATTAAACTTAGACAAATTTACTAAAATATTGTGTCCTCTCAACTTTAGATCAATATTACACCATCAATATTATCCAAAATTTAATGCATAGGGGTTAATTCTTAAATGTTAAACATCTGACAATTGACGTCATCTCATGCAATCTGGAAACTTTGACTCAATGTGATTTATTGATCTCTATGGATCAATCAAGTGTTTAGCTATCAAAAATCACCATTTGATAAATATATATGAATATAAACTCATGGTTGGATCCTTATACTTTACCTTTTATTAGTTTTTAAATAATGTGTACTTCTTACCATCTCACTAATTTTTGACATCTTGGAGCAAATGTGCTTTATTAATTTCCTTGAGACTTGCTTGATCTTTACCTCGTTCAAAATTGAATAATTATGGGGACCATTTCAATATTATTGGAAGGCCAACTTTGGATAGATAAATATTTTTTGTAATCAATCTCATGTCCTATAAATTATACCATATGTTCTCATTTGAAAGAGGAATCTAATCATGTATCAAAATGCTTCTGAAACCTTCATGCATGAGAGATATAACACAATTAAAATTACTTCTCAAAAACTTATATCATAGATCCAATAAAAACCTTCTTGGGAGGACAACTTTGAACAAGCATATCTTTTGACATGTTTCATCACATGATCTGAATTTTAGCACAAATCAACTAGGATCAAAACTGAACAAACTCATATGGTCAATTTCTCTTGACACCTTCACATATGCAAGACATAACATCATCAAAATGCCTACTCAATTTTTATATCACATGAAAATTTGGCTAAGTATGGAAAACACAAATTCAAACTTCTTGGGAGCCCAAATTTTCATATTCATATATTTAACAATACTTATATACATGAATTGAGATTTAGTTTATATCAAATAGGTACAAATGTGATCAAAAACATATGACCAATTCCACTTGACTCATTCCCATGTATAAATTATGGCATATTCAATTTTCCTACTTAATTTTTTAACCACTAATCCCAAGATGTTTAGATGACAAAAATGATAAACTAGATGAAATCCACTCATGTACACAAGAACTAAAAGATTAAAAAACATCTTTGGGATGCATTTCACATCTTGAAATCACCATACTCATACTTAAACATATTTAACCATGAAAAATTTGAATATCAACCAATCATACGTTAAGCATACTAGGACAAACACATTGCACACTTTTTCATTATCACATAGACTATCAAAGTACTTCATCCACTCATCAGGATATCTCCATGACATCACCATGACATCATTGAAAAATCTCCAACACAATGATCAAGAGGACTATATTGTGTATGATAGAAAATCATCTAATATCAAGGGAATATCTAACCTTTTCCTAGATGAGTATGGTGCTAACACTTATGGACATGGTCTATACACTTTTTTTGAGAAAAATAATCTTGGCACATACATCATCCATGAGGGAGGACATGAACATTTTGAGGTAAGCATTAAAAATTATTTTTCACAAGATATTAAAGGTAATTACCTTATTTATTTAGCCTAAGCATAGGGGTAATGTCTTGACAAAATAAATTGGTTATTTGGTCTAAATAAAGTGATGTATGTAGGTTTCTAATTTAAGCAAATTCCCACTATAAACATTTAGTGAAATCTACAATATTTGAATCTAAAATGATCCTACAACATAACAGTGACCTATAGTGAATGGTTATATGGTCTATAGGCATAAGAAAAGTCCAAAAAAATATAAAATATCATAGTAAATTCAAAATGGAACCAAGAAATAAAATATTAATACTTAGGCCCTATGAACACCTATTCCAACCTCATGGTTTCTCAAATAGAGCATCAATAGTTATTATGTAAATCATAGTGTTGATGGTGAGAAAAAAGAAGTAAAACCTATAGGTATTGATTCTCACTTAGGTTAGAAATGACTCAATGACCTAAAAAGTAAAAAATGGATTTAAATTACATTACCTAGACATAGGTCACCACCTATAGCGACCCCTTGAGGTCTCTTTCATTGTCACCTATAGGTGATGCAGTTTGACTATAAACAAACCTTGGTAGATAAGAGATGTCATATTAGAATATTTGAATAGGTATATTTGGATGAAGATGATTAATACCACTCTCAAAATGGTAGTGACAATACCCTATGATCATTGGAGAAAGGAATTAGGGAAAGGACAAGTCCTAACTTATCACTTAGCTTGAAGTTTATAAACCTTGTAAATAGTGCACAAACTTAGAAACCAATCTTAGGGGTTTATGATATTTAGATCTATATAATGATGACCAAACCTTTTACCATTGTGTAGATGATATTTAACACTTATTACACCCTATCATATCCTTAGTTTGGCCAAGAAAATAGGGGAAGTGCCCTTTATTTGGTCTCAGACAGAGGAAACTCCTAGACAATCCAATGTTATAGGCAAAATATGTGAATGAGAGATTGATGAGGTGGAATTATATTATATAATTTTATAATATTTATTGAGGTTGGTTTAAAGGTTAATGATCATTGAGAAAAACCATAGTTGGTTGTGTAACTCATAGGTGGTCAATGGCTCAAGGAGTGCAGTCACGCCTATTAGGCTTAGAACTAGGTCTATACCCTAATTATGTTAAAATTAATTTATAACACTAGATTGACCTTAAAATTTATTTAATGACCTTCAAGAAGAAGTTTAGGATGAGTTATAACTTCTAGTTTGTAAGAAAATAACATAGAATGGTTAAATTGGCTTGAAAGTATGATAGAGGTATGCATAATGCACTCACAACCTCAATAGGCCAACTTCAAACACCTATCACTATATGAAAAAATTACATTGTTCCCAATAGATATAATGGTAATTGAGTAGGGTCCTACACTTGTTCTTAGTGGAAATTGTTCAAAGATTCAATGTCTGGTTTTTATGAATAATTCCTAAGAACATGTTAAAACCCTCCTAAACCCTTGTTTAAGACATGATGGTGAAAATAGGAAGGAATATGAATTTATATGGGGTTATGTGGACATTAAATTTATCTATAAATTTCAATCACTCACCCATGCTCCTTCCCAACAAACTTGTATGTACCCTACTTATATGGATAAGGTAAAAATAGGGTTTTTTTAATAGGTTTTTTATTGTTTTAAAGGTATAAAAAAGAACTAAAGAGTGATAATAATTGGGAGAGGTATATAGAGACACATTACTAATATCCATATTCATTTATCATCATACATGGGCATGGAAACACTTCTACTAACTCATTCATCTTAGGTAGTCTTAGACAAATAATTGTAAGGAACCTAGAACATAAATGCTCTTATACCACTTGTCAGGATCCAACTCCTCAATAAGAGTACAATATGATTACCTTGTATAAGCAACTAAACACGGAATTATACCAGAATTAACAAGTAACTAGAATTCACAAATGACACAGAATATGAGAGACAATACACAATCTTGTATTAATACTCATGCCAGAAGGAAATACAATGAAGATGCCACAATCTTCCACACCTCTCAGTTGTACAGATCTCTTTCCCTCAAGAGTTCACTCTCCTACTAAAAATGGTCCCAACACACAACTCAAACACAGAGTTGTTGTTCACCTCCAACCAGTCAGTAATAACACTGCCAGTACACAAGTACTCAAAGTACTTCAAGTAGATCTCCCATGAACTTGCAATAACTTGCAACTCAAATGATCTTACTTACCATGTAAAACTTCTCCTTGATCTTGCAACAACCTGTAGATCACCCTATTCTTACAATTGGAAGGATCTACCTTGCCTTCCTCTATTTCTCTTGATTACAATACATGCTAATGGGTCTATAAATAGATCCCATACTAAACAAAAACTTAGACTTCTAATTTACAATAATTAGACACATTGCTCAAGACTTGAAATAGCCTTTACATGCAAACAATCGGTTCAATAAACTAACTGTTCATGCAATGAATAGTTCTAGAACCACACAGGTGAGTGACATCGATCGCTGTCTGACTGGAGGTCACCGATGTCAGCTGACTCCTGTCGATGTTAGTTACCCTTTACATTGAAGATGACTAACGTCAGTTACACTATTGACACTGGTATCCATGGAACTTAGCAACCTCCTCCATGTCTACATCAGTGAAGCTTTTAGCTCCATAGCCTAACAATCTCCCACTTGGAGATAAACAACTACAACTATACCTGTACTTATACATCATCTATTTTGTTTCCTAGCTTTGTATCCCTCTTCAAGATCACTCTTGAAGACCAACCACCACAAATCCTGTGGTGCACCTCCTATCATCCAAATCATTTGCCACATCTGCTTCTACAAACCCATGTAGAAAAGAACTTGACCCTGCATAGCATGTGCACCTACTAGTGGTCCCTCTCAGATATCTAAGAATCCACTAAACTGCCCTCTAGTGCTTCTTTCTTAGATTGGCTCCAAACTTGCTGACAACTCCCACTGATTGGGCAAACTTAGGTCTAGTACACATGTACTTAACCTCATCATGTGAATCAGGACACTTTTCATAGAACTATCCAACCATCAGCGTGCTAACCGGTTTCAGACAATCATCTGGAGACAAAATCAACCTGTGACCTTCCATGTCTCTAGAACACACTCATGCCAAAGAATCTTGCTGCTCCCAGATTCCTCATGACACACCTCTGAACTAACTTTACCTTTAGTTCAACAACTCCCTACATATGTGACCCTACAACAAGCACAACATATAGTAACAGGATAATGTAGCTAATATTATCCAACTCGGTAAAGAAAACACAATGGTTAAACCTCCATTGTCCTATAGCTAACACAAGACCATATACCCTGGCCTTCCATCTCACATGTCCATTCCTGCTCTTCTTTATCCTAAAAATCCATTTATCTCTCAGTGATTTCTTTTAGCTGGCAACTCCACCAAAAGCTCCCATTTGGTTCTTCTCCAAGGAATCACATTCCTCATCCATGCCAAGCTCCCATTGTTTCCTCGATTCTACCTACTCTGATTCTTTAATAACTTCCTAGTTCTTGAACATCAGTGAGCAACAAGTAGTGTAAAGAAGGGAAATGATGAATTTGAGGCTTACTTACCCTTTCAATCCTCCATATGGGCATTTGAGACTCCTTGATAGCTTGCTATCCACCCAAATCTGTCTCAGTGACCAATGCCAGTCACATCTCAGTTTACACCTGACTAACATCAGTTCCATGCGATTGACTCATCGCCGATGTTGATTCCCCCTGACCAACAGCGGTGTTTATTTTTCCAAAGTGACCAACGTCAAGCTGCACGTAGCCAAATTCAATCCCTATTTGGATGCTGACGTCAATTTTCTAACCGATGTCGATCTCTGTGTTTTACTTGTGAGCGATGACTTCTACCCGTGAGCTCCTTTTGGATCAAACCCTTGTCCATATCAACCTTGCTCTGCTCAAAATTCTTTAGCCCCTTGTGTTGACCTCTGTCTGTCATCTTCTCCTTGAAAACCAAGGCTTTCCTGTTCTTGTCATGAACATCAGATTTCTCAAGAAACGCCACTTTCTTCTTTTGTTTACAGAAATCTCAATCCATGCTTTTCAAATCCGAAAGCATACCCTTTGACTCAAGAACATGCATCCCCTTCTTATTCATGTGACCAAGTCTATTAAGCCACATCTTTGAATCTACAGCTGAAGTAGATAAACTAAAAGGAGAATCAGTAATACAAGTAGATAGATAAAGCGTACCTACTTTCTTACCTCTTGCTACAACAAGTGCACCCTTGGAAACTTTCTAAGAGTCCACTGTGAGAGTTACTGTGCAACCCTCATCACCCAAATTTCCAACAGAAATCAAATTCCACTTCAGGACTAGGATATGCATGATCTCCTTCAATAACCATGTGTTGCCCGTCTACAATTTCAGCTTCACTTTCCCTTTGCCAACCATTTGACAAGGCTTACCATCCCCTAAATAAATTTCTCCAAAGTCTCCCTGGACATACTCATGAAAAAAATCCCTATTTGGGGATGCATGAAAAGAAGCACCAAAATCTAAAACCTAAGATTCTACTTTATCCAAGGAATGTACCAGAGCATCTTGTGCAACAATACCTGCAACATCTGCTTCTTCAGTTTCTTCTTGCTAATCTTCAACCAACCAACAATCCTTCTTTACATGCCCTTTCTTTCCACAATTCCAGTAGGTTATTCTGCCATACCTGGACTTGGATCTCCTACCTATCTTTGACCTTGATCTCCCATGATTGATCTTCTCTTTTTGCCTTCCCCTGCTTTCAATACTCAAATCATTCCCTGATGATTCACCTATGCTTTTCCTACGAATTTCTTCATTCAAGATTACACTTACAACATCATCCACTTTTAATATTTTTGAAGCAGATGTAGTATTACTAACTGCCATTACCAAACTCTCTGAACTTTTAGGTAATGAGCATAAGATTAAGAGAGCCTTAATTTCATCATCAAAAACAATATTGACTGAATTTAACTGGTTTACCAAATCATGGAAATCACTAAGATGACTATGTACAGATCCACCTTCGCAAATTAAATAATTGCTTCATAAGTAATACCTTATTCGAATTTGAGGGTTTTTCATATAAATTTTCCAAATATTCCATCAACTCTACCGTTGTCTTAGCCTATGATAAGTTGGAAATCACAGACGATTCAAGACTCAACGTTATAGATCCCAGAGCCTTCTGATCAAGAACATTCCATTCTTCATCCTTCATATCTAGGGGCTTGCATGCAACCCCACCCAATGGTAAGTACAAATCTTTCTGATAAAGATAATATTCTATCTGCATCCTCCATAATTGATAGTTCTTTCCATTAAACTTCTCCATTCATAGCTTACTTTCTTCTGCCATTGATATACTTCCACTCAAACAAAAACCCCTGTGAGTGACCTGTAATCAACAAACACTAACCAGATCTGATACAACCTATTAGTAACCCAACCAAAAGCTCTGATACCACTTGTAAGGAACCTAGAGCATAAATGCTCTGATACCACTTGTTAGGATCCAACTCATCAATAAGAGTACAATATGATTACCTTGTATAAGCAACTAAACACAGAATTATACTAGAATTAACAAGTAACTAGAATTCACAAATGACACAGAATATGAGAGACAATACACAATCTTGTATTAATACTCATGCCAAAAGGAAATACCATGAAGATGCCATAATCTTCCACACCTCTCAGATGTATAGATCTCTTTCCCTCAAGAGTTCACTCTCCTACTGAAAATGGTCCCAACACACAACTCAAACAGAGAGTTGTTGTTCACCTCCAACCAGTTAGTAATAACACTGCCAGTACACAAGTACTCAAAGTACTTCAAGTAGATCTCCCATGAACTTGCAACAACCTACAACTCAAATGATCTCACTTACCATGTAGAACTTCTCCGTCATCTTGAAACAACCTGTAGATCACCCTGTACTTACAATTGGAAGGATCTACCTTGCCTTCCTCTATTGCTTTTGATTACAATACATGTAAATGGGTCTATAAATAGATCCCATACTAAACAATAACTTAGACTTCTAATTTACAATAATTAGACATGTAGCTCAAGACTCAAAATAGCCTTTACATGCAAACAATTAGTTCAACAAACTAACTATTCGTGTAACGAACAGTTCTGGAACCACACAGATGACCAACGTCAATCGCTGTCTGACTGGAGGTCACCGACATCAGTTGACTCCTACTAATGTCAGTTTCCCTTTACACTGAAGATGACCGACGTCAGTTGTGCTGCCGATCCCGGTATCCTTGGAACTTAGCAACCTCCTCCATATCTACATCAGTGAAGCTTTTAGCTCCACAACCTAACAATAATGAAAAAATAGAGTGATTGCCAAGTGAGAAGTCTAATTTTGAATATTTTAAAGGTCTAATTTATGGAGTATAAGGAAAATATACTCTATAAATGTGTCCTAAAACCTCTTATATGTATTTATTTTAGAAAATAAAGGTCATCTTGATGCCAAATGTGAAGGAGGCCTAGAAGACCAATGAGTGACTGTAAATGGTGAGTATAAGTGTCCAAAAGATGGATATCAGTTAAGAGAACATATGATGACCATAATAGAATATTTAAAAAATCCATAATATATTACATATATTTCAAATATCCCTAGTGTAGTTTCAAGCATTCAAGAGATGCTTCATCATGAAGGCAGTTTCAAGATGGTAGTTGAAGACCTCTACACTAGTTTTGGAGAAGTTTGTCATATTTTAGATGGACACTTATCTAATAAGAATTGAAAAAATATTTCCACACTATATTATCCTAGAATTTAAATGTAACTCATCACTTGAAACTTATTATTTTGACCCTTTATCTCCACTTCTTCTCTCTTCTCTCACATACTCTATAAATGCAAGCCATTTTGGATTTTGTAAAAAATCCACACCTAGTATGGTGAAGCACTACCAATTTGATACTATATTGTGCATTTGAAATAAATATTTCAATATGTTTTTTATCTCATCAAATTCTTGTCTAAGTGTGTGAAATGATGTGTAATGATTGTTCAAGTGATTAGTATCTGTCCTTGATTTTTCATTATGCTTCCGAGTTTTATGCAAGTTATTCTCACTGTAATAGGTCACATGAAGTGTATTCAACTATATTAAACTATATCTAAGTGTAATGGAGTATCCATAGTGTCTTTAATCTGACCTATGGTTCACTCACCTTGAGTTTTTCATTGCATATCATCTCCATGTTTCAAATACTAATTTTAGAGTAATTCAATATTTTGAGACTAGTGTTGTGAGTTATGTATCTTAGTGAACTTGTATGGTAGTATAATTAATATAATTATAGTGTATCACATAATTATATTATTTTTATCTCATGTCTCTTTATATCTCTTTCCACCCAATCAAGCAAGTAGTGTAGCTAATAAGCATTCAAAGATCATTAAAGGGAGCTAGCCCTTAAACTTAGAGGTTTACCTCTACTATAGGCAACCCATAAGCCTAGATGTAATCCAATGTTACCCAAATATTAGACAAATATTAAAAAACTAACTCTATGGAGAAATATTTGGTGACAACATAAGGTAATCCACCTTTGACCACTCAGCCTCCACCTTAGGCCAACGTTCCATCCGATTTCTTGGTGTAAGAACTATAACAAATGAAGGATGCAATTATTTACATTCAATAAGGGAAACAAACCAATAATTTCAAGTTATATGATGTGTGTTCATACCCATTTAACATGTATTATCTATAGATACCATTTCTTCCAGGGTATGAACCACTAGAATTTGATAAATACAAGGGTAATGGAGACCCTAAGGCCCATTTGATATAATTCTTTATCGCTTTATAGAGAGTGGATTAAAATGATATTTATTCAATCTTATTGTTTCCTCAAAGTTTATTAGGATAAGCTTTAGAGTGGTTCTTAAAATTACCAAAAAATTCTATATCTAATTTTGATGACCTTTTAGATAAATTTGTGCAACATTTCTCCTACAATATCAAACATGAGATTTCATTAGTAGATTTGACTCAGGCCAAAAAAAAAGTTGGTGAAAGTGTTGAAATATATTTAAAACAATGGAGATAAATTTTTAGTCAATTCAACCATAGTTTATGAGATGACTAATCGGCCATTATGTTTATTAAATATTTACACAGTGAGATATCCTATCATCTGGAGCTTTAGTGTGTATATATATTCAAATAGATCATTGACAAAGGTGTAATAGTTTAAAATATTATTATTATAAAAGGGATCATAAAGTTAACCACATTTAACCAAAAATAGAACCAAAATTAAGGAACAGGCCAAAATCAAAACAAAAACCAAGTCCAAGTGTAAAAATTGGCACTAGCCCAATATAGTAACTATGAAAAATCCAAGAAATTCAAATACAACAATAATGTTGTTGGAAATGAAGTAACTAAGCCACATAATGTCAAATGGGTGAAAATACCATATACTTAGCCTATGCCTCAAATTTAGCTTACTCCTCATTAGTAACCCATTCTACAAGTGCAGCCTTCACAACAACCAAGACTAGCTTCCCAAATGTAGTAACCATTACCTTTGTAAACCCTTCCTTAAAGAATAAATGTCCCTACTTGTTGAGTCTTAAGTGACCTTGGAGAACCTATTGAAACCATGTTTCTCAAGATAACTACAACTAACATGATTAGTTGTCCAATTTTGAAACACTGTCCTGAGGGTATACCATTTCTAAACTTGTACTGAGAGAATGAGTTATGTGATTACCATCGTGTTCATGGACATAATCTACACCATTGTGTATAAATAAAATACCTCATTAAAAATATGCTGTAAAATGGAGATATTACATTGGATAATAGAGCATATATATCTAATTAAAACCTAGGTATATACCAAAACCCTTTTCCACAAAATAACAAAAACAACCAATACTATCAATAAAAAAGGCTAGACAACAATAATATTAACAATCATGATAACATTAATAATACCAATAACATCAACTAAACAGAAGGAACTAATGCCAAAATTATACCCAATAGACTTACCATGCAATTGCACATGACTACACTAAAGTTAAAGGTCATATTATGGGAGGTCACATTTCAACCATCACCATTAATCCTAGACCAAGTACTAACTAAATGGGATTATTTATAAATAATTCCAATCAACCCATCTATTATAGTGATCCTTCTTTGCCCTAGGACTATAAATAGGCACACCAACAACCATGGATTACTATTTTGGGACCTTATATTGATAAATCATCATTTTTTCATGACCACAAACAAGTAAATTGAAAATCAAGAATTATCCTATTTAGACCTTCCCCACTATCATTTTATAGCAACAACAATCTTGTATCTAATCCTGATAATGTACTCACAACCTAGTAGTAAAACATTACCATACCTAGACCACAAACACTTGTCAATGAACCCATCTCACCCACCACTTTGGATAAGAATTATATATATACTTCTATCAAGGAAAAGACATTCAACATTATGATAACTCCAAAATATACTCATGTAAACTTCCATCTTGGATTTGTTGTATATGTCTACTATCCATAAATACATCCTAATAGAGTTCCTTAGAAAATCCCAAATTAAAAATTACATAAGCCCAAACAAATTTTAAGATTTGGTTGGAAATCTATCCCTAGGCAAATAATTAACCTTTGACCAAAGTGATATGTTGTCCTTTGGCCCTTTTTATAAAAAACCAGTTTACATTGTAGTTGTCATTGTGTATCTTAAATTCAAACATGTCCTCATAACAATGGATCAATCTTTAATATTATGTCTTTGAATATCACTAAGAATCTCATATATATAACAATGGATCTCCAGCTAGAAATGATCACTATCAAGGCCTAAAATAATGAAGAGTGTGAATGACAAAACACTATAAGCTTACAAGTTATCATTAGTCCCTTGACCCATGATACATTTTTCCATGTGTTAAACCTAGACCTATCTTACAACTTACTCTTGGATAGGCCTTAAATACATGAAATTTATGCAATCCCTTCAAAATTACACCAGTGTCTCAAGTTATATCACTTAGGCATGGAGATTAACATTAGCAGAGATTTGAATCCCTCTAAACATTTCAAACTTTGGAGGTCAAGTATGAAAGTTATAATTACCACATTGGCCTAAATCTGGATCCCAAAAAGTACAAAGTCAAAGAAATACTTGTTGAGTTTTTAGAGGTCAATTAAATAAACCTAGATAACCTTTATTTATCATCTCATATGCCACCTCCTAAATTATCTAATAATTTTACCATATTGGTCAATATCCCAAGAGAATATTTTAACCATGACACATTTCATATTTCTAAGTTTCCATAGAACCCAAAGTCCTATGGAAGACCTATAGATAAGCCACCTTGCATGGAATGATAATGAAAAGGAAAACTTCATAGTCCAACTCACATCATTTTCACATTGTCCACTAGCCAAGACGAGGACCCACTTGCTAAAGATGAATCTTGGTTATATAATGATAAACTAGTTGATTATTACAAAAATGCCAAATACCCCATTCCTAACAGGATCATGGAGAACTAAGCCTATGAAGGAGGAGGCCTAGGTCTAATATCAACAAGGTAGATTGGATCTAATTTATATAACTTAGTACAAAGGAATCTATGGTCTCAGATTTAAACCTCCTGGGGGTGACCCCATGTATCTTATTCATGTCCCAATGATAATGAGTAGTGATGATGATGTCAATAGTGAAGTAGAGTTTGATAGAAACATTTATGAAGACTTTACCAATACCAATATATTTGACACCCATTCCATTTGTACCATTACCCCAATTTTTTGACATTATCCACTTCCTCTATATCACCCTCAACTTCTATCTTAAGACCAATAATCATCCATAGTGCCTATAGATGAGTTTGAGAATGATGAGGCATTTTGTGATTTTTTAGGCCTAAGAGATAATGTTCCATTGGGATACCATAAATAAGGGTTTTATATCAAACCAGATCCTACTGCCTATTTTAGAGAATGGGTGAACACCTTAGCCACAAATAAAAACATAAAATATTGAGGTCCCAAAGTGAAAACCTCTTTGAGGTTCTTTTGGATTAGGGTAATAGTAAAGAGAAAGGCTAGTATTTTGGTGAAAACCTATTTCAGGTGCCATTAGATTGGGGGTGTTCACCTTTCCTTGAATGAAGATCAGGAGACCACCAATGACAAAATTGATTTTGGGTTTGTATTTTGTTATTAAGAACATCATGACTTTGATCAAATTATTTAAGAGTTTTCAATAGTATTTTTAATATGGCCATCCCTACCATTAGGAGATTATGATTCATATTTTTTATGCAAGCTTGAAGAACCACTATAAATATAGGACTTTACCATTATAGGCTAATTCAAATCATTACCAACCATTTTGGAGGATAACTCAACTCTCCTTGTAGAAGACACTACAAAAGTCAACATCAAGACTTTAGATGACCTAAAATATATCAAATTAGGCATTTCACTCACTGAGGAGGAACATAAAATCTTTACATCCCTTTTGAGGGAATTTGTTGACATCTTTGCTTGTGCTTATTTAAACATGCTAGGTTTGGACTCCACCTTAGTTGTACACCACCTTGTTGTACATCTTGATGCCAAACCTATGAAGCAAAATCTGCATAAGATGTATCCTTGCATTATTATATTAGTAAAGAAAGAGTTGGAAAACTATTAGAAGTGAGTTGTATTTGACTAATCGATTACTCTAAGTGGATCTTGAATGTTATACTAGGCAGTAAGAAACTAGAAGGAATCAAAATATAAACTGATTTTATAGATATAAACAAGGCTTGCCCCAAGGATGACTTTATTTTTCCAAACATTGACATGATAGTTGACTCCATATAATTATATGTAATGCTTTCACTTATGAATGGATTTTTAAGATACAACCAAATTCAGATATCACTAGAAGACTAACATAAGACATTATTCACCAGTCCATGGGAAATTTTGTATTATCATGTTAAGCCATTTGGCCTAAATAATGTTGGATCCACATACCAAAGAGCCATGACTATCATATTTCATGATATGATGTATGAAATTGTTAAAGACTATGCTGATGACATATTGAGTAAATTAAAGACCCATGTTGATCATCTAGCTACACTAAGAAATATATTTGAGATACTTCAAAAATACAATGTTAGATTTAATCCTAATAAGTATATCTTTGGGTTACTTCAGGAAAATTTATAGGTTTCATATTATTTTGTAGAAGCATTAAAGTTGACCTTGCCAAAGTACAAGCCATTATCAAGATGCCACCACCTTCTAATTTGAAGCAACTTCATAGCTTGTGGGGAAGAATTTAGTCTATCAGATGCTTCATATCATATTTGGATGATAAATGACATTTATATACACACTTACTAAATAAGTGTGTCACATTTCATTGGGATGACAAATGCCATAAATCCTTCCAATACCTAAAGGAATATCTTTCCAATATGCTTGTTTTGATACCACCTATGCTAGGAAATCCATTCCTATTTTATTTATCTACCATAAAAAAGCCCTGGGGGCACTTCTATCTCAGCATGATGATAATGGAAAAGATCATGTTGTGTACTATCTAAGTCATACATTGGTTGTGCATGAACACAACTATAAACCTATTAAAAAATATTATTTAGTTATGGTCTTTATAACACAAAAATTGTGATGATACATGCTTAACAATAAGACCATAGTTATTTCCAAAGTAGATTCACTCAAGTATCTAATATCAAAGATAGTTTTATAGGGTTAGTTGGCTAGATGGATCATACTTATGGGTAATTTTGAGATAGAATATGTCAACTAGAAGGCTATAATTGGACAAGTATTTACAAATAAGCTTGCTAAAGCTCCCCTTGTAGATATCAAACCCCTTACCTTTCAATTCCTAGATGAGTCCATTATGACCATCATAGAAACACCTCCTAATGAGCATCAATGAAATATATATTTTTATGGATCATTCACCTCACATGGATTATGGGCATGCCTATTATTTATTACAGCATAAGGGGATCTTATCCCTAAATCATTTTGTATTAGCTTTCCTTATACTATAAAAATGGCCAAATATGAATAACTAATTATAGGGTTTCATTAGGAACTACAATGGAATATTCAACATCTCATAATTATGGTGATTCTTAGTTAATCTTTAATCAAGTTACAAACTAATTTTAGACCAAAGATGACAAGCTAGTGCCATATAAGGCCATGGTTGACACTCTCAAATAAAAACTTACCAACATATAGTTTAAACACATACCCAAGGTAGGTAATATAATAATAAATGTCATAGACACCATAATATCTTTAATCCATCACACTGACACAATAAAAGAATATCAATTCCTCATTGAAAATCTTCTGGCACCTCCTCATGAACCTTTAACCATCACAATGATCTATGATATTATTGGTCCCATATCTATATGGTATTTATACCTATTTACCTACCTTCATGATCATATCATAACACCAAACCTATCATGTAAACAAATAAATACCTTTACCCACCAAGCCTCATGTTATACCTTACTTGGACCAACCCTTTACCACCATAACTTTGATGGATTTTTTTTTCATTGTTTAAATCTGGAAGAATCAACATTATCATTATAGGGAGTTCATGAAGGATTATGTGGAGTCCACATAACCAGGGAAATCATAACCAAAAATCTCATATGTATTAGTTATTATTGGCCAACTATAGATGTAGATGTAGTTGCTTATGTCAAAATGTGTGATAAGTGTCAAAGGCATGACAATTTGATTCATGCCCTAGTCAAACACTAAAAATAATACTTACTCCTTGGCTATTTTCAACATGGGGACTTGATCTCATTGGGAAGATTAATGTAACATCATTTGATGACCATAAACACATCCTTATTACTACTGAATATTTCACTAAGTGGGTTAAAGCTATACTCGTCACTTATGTGACTAGAAAATAAATATCCAAGTTCATCTTCAATCACCTCATTTGTCATTATGGTATCCCATATGATATTATATCTAATAATGGTAGATCATTTAAGAATAAGGATGTCAAAATGATTTATGGTGAGTATAATATCATCCAACAATTTTCTACCACATATTACCGACAAGGTAATGGCTAGGTAGAAGCATCCAATAAAACTATTATCAACATCCTTAAAAATGTTATCAATGATGCTAGCCATGATTGGCACATCCAATATTATATTATATATGGGTATACCATACTAGTTACCATATCCCAATAGGAGTCAGTCCATATTCCCTAGCTTATGGAATTGAAGCCATTTTTCCTATTGAGGTCAAGTTACCTTATATGAATATCTCACTAAAACATGCCTTGGATGATGAAGATTACCAAGTTTTTCACCTATAAGAGTTTGAGTTACATGATGAAAAATTCATGGCCACTATAAACAACCTTCAAACATACAAGTATAAAATATGTGGCCACTAAAACTAATGTGTAAAACATAAATAGTTCAAGCTTAGTGATCTTGTTTTCAAACAAAACTAAAAGAAAACCATGACTGAGAAGAAGAAGGGCAAGTTTAAATCCAACTAAATAGGCCCCTATATCATTTATATAAATTATGGCTCTAGAGAATATAGGCTCACTACACCAAATAGGTATGAACTTGATGATCCCATGAACATCTTACATCTCAAGCATTTCTTCACTTGAGAGACCTAAAGTAATGTTTATGAGGCTCATTTACATTGTACCATATTGTGATATTATTTTCACTATACTATACACTATTCTACCATACCTTACCTATCGACCAAAGTTATTTTTAACCTCCCTACTTAACCATTTAACCTTGTTTCCATTCTATTGGTTATTTGGATACCTTCAGTACAAGGATCCAGATCAAGTTTATATAGTTGATTTAGTATTCTAGACAGAGGTAATATCTTGGACTAGTATGATAGTGGTTTGGTAGTTTCATCCTTAATTATTTGTTTTGTTTCATTTTGAGTGTTCTTGATTATAATCACCTTTGGGAAAATTAATGTCTCACTTTGTGCTACTAATTATAAATGCCTTTGGGAAAATTAGTATCATTGACCTATGCCATTATTTCTTACTTATAACTATCTATTGGAATATTCATAACAACACATTTATCATGCCTTGAATTCCCACCTTTCCATTCATATGCCATATTATTCCATTTGCCTCATTTGATAACTTACTACTACCTAGTCATATTCTTCCACTGTAAGTCAAAACTATAGTGAATTGAGGTCCTAATGGGACTATGTAGGTAGCCCTCGATTCACATTGAGGTCACCTCATATCACCCTTTTTCAAAACTCTCACCATTTTACTAGCAATTTAAAGTTTGAACACTCTCACCATTTTTCAATTTGGACCATTTAATATCTCATCATTCTCAAATCAATTTAAGATGCTTGTAAAAATATAAAAACGTTTGAACATGATCTATAAAATATTAAAAATCACAAATCAATCACTTTTTTTCCTTAAGGATTATGGGACCCCTAGATAATTCACAAGAAACCACTTGTCATTTTATTTCCCCACCCTTATTTGGCCTAATCCTTATGCTCTCACCATTTTCTAGGTTTTCATATCATGCATTATGGATTTAACTTTGATACATTAATGACTACTATGATTCATCTCATGCACTCACCATTTTATGAGATCCTTCAAATATTTACTCCAAATCATCAATCACATTTTATTATCATTATTTTTCTTCTATCCCATATCCTAGGATAAATACATTTGGCATAAAGTTTATGTTGGACCTTGAATCCATGGAACTATGTAGGAATCATCCACTTTCCTAGTGCATCTGGAGTCAGCTCGACTACCCCTTCTTTTTATTTTATTACCCCCATTTTTTTGTTTCCTATAATCTAGGTGAAAAGTTCATCATCCTATTTGTTATTTTTTTATGATAAAATTGTGATTAACCATTATTTGTGTTTGTTTCATTTCATTTTATTTATTTTATTTGCTTTTTGTTTCTTAGTATTTTTTTGTGATGTTTGTTTATTGGTATTTTTTTATATATCTATTTATTTGTTTACATGTTTATTTGCTTTCATTATTATGCTTTGACTTAGTATCTCTATGTTCATTGGGTGATTCATTGTGCATTATACTTAAGTCTATCCATATTCATGTGTCAACATTGTCATCATGGTTTTTGTCATTGGTGTAATGTTTCTGATTATTTATTGGATCACATGTGAGATGTTATGCATATTTTGGCTAAGTTCTCATGGTATTTTATATCATGATGAATACCATTACATGATAAAATAATTATTATATTGGGAAATATTACAATAAATGATGTCATAGTACTTCTCCTTGGTCACCTAAAAAATTCTCAATCTATCCAAATCAATTCCCATAGATAGAGTAATTAAATCACAAAAGCATTTTAATCCCTACTAGTTAGGATGTGTATCTCTATACTAACAAGTTGCCTAAATTAATATTTCTCATTTGTATAGGCTTCCTCTTACTCCATGAATTTAGATTTAGTACGTAAGTCACCTTTTCCAATTTCCCATATTCCTCCTAGCATAATACCAATAATTCTAACTAATTTTGGTAGAATCATTGTGTATCATCCCCCCTACATTACTAATGATTATAAACACCTTTGTGAAAATCATTTTGTTTCTATCTACACTATCATACTAATTATTATAACTACCTTTGGGAAAATAATTATGTTTCATTTTATTTGGATGTTAATGATTATAACCTCATTTGGGTAAATCATTATCTCTATCCACCCAATTGGAGCATGTTTTCATCCTACCAATGATTATAACTATCTATGGGTAAATCATTATTTACCTTTAAATTATTATAACCACCTTTGGGTAAATCATTCTCTTGTTACCTTTATCCTTTGGTTAATGATTATAAATGCATGTGGGAAAATCATTATCATTTTTACATCGCTATGCTAAGGATTATAACCACATTTGGGAAAATAACCTTTTTTATCTACCCCATTAGGGCATATCACTATGATAATGATTATAACTGCCTATGGTAAAATCAATATTTTCCACCCATTTTATCCTTTTTTGGTCCCATCATTTTCATCTTTTGAGGGACCGATCACCAACATTATTTTGCCATCCACTCCCTTAAGGGGGAATCATGAGATCATTCACTACCTATTGGGGCATTAGACATAGAAGAAATTTTGATTATTTGAAAATAAATTACTATTCCTATATCTTACAATGCCTTCTAAAGTATGAGAAAACTATATACACCCAATTCTGGTCATAACTAGCTTCCGACCAAACTTTAGATTGATTCCTACCAACCATTAAAAATTAAGCCTAAGAATTAATGATCACCCTATTTTCATCCATGCGTCATTCATCAAAGCCCAAAATCATGTTGAGGTATCCCTATTTGGGATACTATCATGTATAAAATAATAACCTCTCATATATTCATCCCTAATCACCTTGAGATATAACAACAAATAGTTTAGCTTATAGACCCATTAATTGGGGAACTTAATCAATCTTAAAAGAGAAAAAATGATAATCAAAATGAATTCCCTGATTAAACAAGATTAAAATCCTAGTTTAATTATCCATTTGTAATTAATGAATATCTAAAAATGAAAATTCAAAATATCAAAATATCAAGTATTTTCATCATTGCCTTTATGAGTTATCAATCTCTTTCAAAATATCTAATTCAAGAGCCATGCCTAGTAATTAAAAATAATAATTACATGATGAATTTTAACTAAAATAGAGTTATCCTCAACTCATCTAGGGCTATTTTTAACCCATTACATGTTTAAACTCAACCTTAACTCACCTTGGATGAGAGTTACTTTTGAGGCTATAAATACAAGGCCATGCCTACTAAATTTAAGAGCTCATGGTGTAAAGTTATTATGCCTAAATGTTTTAAAATATTTGATAATGTAATGTTACAATGCTAATTTTAAGAGATACAAGCCTTTCAAGTAGTGTTACCATGCCAAATTATTAAATCCATGTAACCAAGCCAAGGTGTCAAGGAAAGGTGAAGCAAATAAATATCCATTGATGAAGATTTATTGATGAAAAAACTAAGAAAGCCACTTCAACAACCCATTTATAAATCCAAGGAAGGTAAAAGAGTATTTTATTTTATGTTTTAGTTATGTTTACATATGCGTGCTTGTTACATATGCTCTCCCTAGTGTCTAAGATAGAGGTGTTAGGATTTTAGTATATTATTTTGATTTGTTTTATTGGACTAACACAAGACTATCCTACCCTTTAAATTTTCCTTATTCACATCTACTGGTATTCTCCCTATATATTATTTATTTTGTTATGCCAAAGTGTTTTACCCTAATTTGGTTACAAAAACCCTAGTATGATAGAAACTAGTATAATAATTTGATAGATAGTTTTTTGAATGTAAAATACCAAAACTGATTATAATGATTTGAAAAATGGCATATGATAAATATAGTAAGTATAAAAAAGGGATAAGAACATAGATTTTTTAGTTGACTATCTATTTATGACTTTGTTATGAAAGTGGGAAATAAAATGAAATAGGCCTATGATTGACCCAATTTAGGAACTCTAGGTTAATATTGACTATCGATACTAACTTGTGCTAATTAATAGTGACCTATGTTGAAAGTTAGATTGGTGATTATGCAATATTATTCATCTATCTATGAAAGCTCTATATGTGTAATATTAAACCCTATGATGTGTGTAACTCTAGAAATAAACCGCTTTCACCTTAAAACCCTAAGTGTGCTTATGAGGGATAGAAACCTATAAAAAATTAAGAAAGTTTAATGGGATGAGCTAAGACACATAACCCTATTTGATGATTAAATGTTGCCTATGTATATGATACTCTAAGGGAGGAAATTAAGCCATACGTAGTTCTTGTATATACACAATATTTTTAAAATTTATCATTTATTGACACTTTATCACTTGCAACAACCTATCAAGTTTTAATCTTATAGAGTGCATGCCTTAAAGGATACACTGGGAAAGGGGTGGGTAGACTGATGGTGATTTATGAGAGACATTATTATTTATCTATCATGACTACATCCACTATACTTCCCCCATACCTTATCCTCTAAGTAATCTTCCTAATTATGACCTCTAACTATACTAAAACCTATATTTTTTGATTGTATCAACTTGGTTCGATGTAGTTTTATTGACTTCCAAAAAAATTCAAACTAAGTTGGCCCAGATTGATGTAGTCTAAAAGTTATGAAAGATTCTTCACAACTAAGTAGGCTCTAACTAACCTAGTTCAGGGGAAAATATTCATATTTTCAACTACATCGAGGTTGGCTAATGACATCGACTAAAATTTTGGGAAGGGTTAAGATAATATATCAATATAAATATAAGTCCCCATTTTAATCCAATAGAGAGAAACATTCATTTTTGCATTGTCATTACTTGAAATTCTACTTAAGTCTACATTGGAGAAGCCAAGGGGGAGATTGAGGGTGATAATTTTGTTTAAGGTAAGTATGTTATAACCCTAGTTATTTAATTTTATAGATAAAAGTTTCATAATTACTAGCTTGAATGAATATATAACTCCTTTTTTGAATCTCCTCTACACTTATACTTAACGTGGCTAGATGGTTTTTCAAACTTACCATTTTTCACCTTAGTTAACCTAGGCCCTCACTTTCCTATCATGGTTCCTTACCCATTTTAGTTCATTTTTAACTATCCTCCTTGTTTGTGTTTCTAGCTTAGCAATACTAGATTAGATTAATTCTAATATTAAAAGTCCTAGTTAGGGTTATTACATTATATTGACATCCTAGAGGATTTAGAACCCTCTCTTTTGATATTATCTAATAGTGCTCCTCTTTTTAGGTTTAGAAAATCCATTTAGGAATTTTTTGATACATTAAGTATCAATGGGATATATTTTATTTACCTACTTTTATTATGAATATCTTAGATATGATAAGTTGCAGGGCATTCGTAGGTCATTGCATACATTCTAGTGAACCTAATGTGAACTATCCATTTTTTCTCTTTCAGAAAACTATATTGGTGTGGGTGGATATAATTTTATTTGTTTGTGATTTACAAAAGCATACATTGGCATGGGTCGATACTTTCTAATCTCTATGTATTTTTAGGGAAACTATATAAGTGTGGGTTGATATAGTGTTAGTCTTATATGTTTTATTATTAGGAGACATCGATGTAGGTCAATATATTATTACATTTATATCTCTATGTTTTCTTCACACAACTAATAATATTAGTGAAAGGGCTGATCTAATATTAATTACCAGGTATTCTCTCTACCTAATTGTATCAACTAGTCTAATATAGTTATATTTATTCATTTTTTTAGTCAACTTGATTACCTATAACTATTTCTATATTTTTTTTAGTTTTGATAAATTTACTTTACTCAAACAACTATATAGGCTCTATCTAATTTAGTTATAAGTTTATATCATATCTCTATAAAACTATAACAACTTTGGCTGATATAGTTTTATGTTGGCATCTTTTAGAAAAAAACTATATCGATCATGTTCGATCTAGTTTATTATTTCCATCTCAATCATATTTAAACAAACTATATCAACTTGCATTGATATAGTTATGTGTTATCTAAATAACTACATTAGTCTATATCGATATAGTTTTGTGTGTTTTAATTTTTTAGTAAGCAAGTTATATTAACCTTTTTTTTTTAGTAATTAATAAAACATTTCCTTTCAAGTTGACTTCCTATTTATTTCAATTTAAATGCTATAAATTGATTTTCAACTTTTATTATCTCTTTGTTTGGATTTCCATGAGAAATTATGTTTTGGAAGTTTTCAAACTAATTAACTACTATTGTGAAGGGATACATGGTGTTCTATTTAAAATATTTGTCTATTTTTTATATATACCAGGGTATGAGGGGCTTTCCCTAATGCTCATAGCCATGTAAAAATCTAAACATGGAATTTAGTTTCCATTTACCACATGGTATTTAGGAAACACCTAAGATTACCCTTTTTATTGAACCTTGACCATCCATTTAATTTTATAGTGCACTAATTAGCATTTAGCACCAAGAAGATACTCTCAACCTATCCTTGTAACTAGGTTTAGTGGGATATGGGAATAATACTTCCTCCATAGTTGGTGCTCTAAAATATTGGGACAACACTATTCAATGGACATGCAAACATATATAAGAGCCTAAAAATTAGTCATATCATTTTATTCATTTACCTAATATTTATTTCATTTAAATAGGTATAAAAAATAGTTAAATTATCAATTTGTTACTTAATATTATATTACACATTATAGACTGTATCAGTTTGCATTGATATAGTTATGTGATGTATGTTCCAACTACATAGACCAATGCTAATATATTTTTTCATGTGTTAAAATACTACATCGATAAGGATCAACATACAAAAAATATTTTTTGGGAGAAACTATGTTAGAATTTGATGATTTATGCTTTTTAAATCCACTACCATGATCTTTCATCAGGAAAGAAATATATTTTTCTTTCCTAATGAAGGATCATAGTAGTGTATCCAAAATGTGTCAATCATAAAATTCTAACATATTTTCTTTCAAAAAATATTTTTTATAATTGTATGGATTGTGGAAGCATAAAATCTTTGAAGGCTCAATATAGTAAAATGAGTATGTTGTCCTTATGCCTCTATTTATCAAATTTTATTGACCATGACTAATATAATTTATTAATAAATTTGATAAATTTTCACTATATTTGACTATATAGACCAAGCTCAATATAGTTTATTTAAAAAAAAAATTATATGTGTAACTTCATTGACCATGATCGATATAGTATAGTTTATGATCACTTTACCCCTTTAGTGATTACATCAACTAGGATTAATATAGTCTATCTTCCATAGTTATATTTATGTAACTACATTGAGCATGATAAATATAGTACATTTTTTAATTAGTGTACCTTTTATTGAATACATTGAACATGATTGATATAGTCTATCTTTCACATTTATGTCTACATATGTACATCAACAATGGTTGATATAATACATTTTATACTTTACTGAGTTGGATGATATAACTTTCACTTCAAAGTCTCCATCATATAATATATATTTGATGATTCTAAACAAAGAACATAACATAATATGATGGATTTGACTAACTCCCATTAAGATCCTAAAAAATAGTTTTCATATTATCAAAAATAAAAATAAAATTAATATTCATGTAACTACTAGAATAAATAATTATAATTCAATCTCTATCTCCCAACATTTATATCCTTTTAATTAACCCCCCCACATACACATAGTTGAGGATGAGAGTGATATTGAATAAACTATCAAAATTATCCTTTTCATAAATGAAAACCCTCAACATAGGGGCAAAGATCCTATATATATCTATAACTTCATGATGGGAACCCACATAGGAGGTCCCCCATCATCTACACATACAATTTTTAAAGGATTTGGGGTAAATCAATGCAAGACTTCTTTTATTCATTCTTGTCCACTATGATAGGTATAATCTCTAATATGGTCAATATTTCCTCTAGTGGGTCTCTAATAAAAGTTCCCATATTACTAATCATGTTAATTTTATTACTAGTACATCTCAAGCCACTTGTAATAGCCAAAAAATCTAAGTACTAATTAAATTTTATTGCAATCCATGAATAAAATAACCATGTTTCAAATTAATAATGCCAAGAAAATGATGAAAATGTAAAATAAACTTTTGAAATTTCAAAGTCATCCTCAAAAACCTCAATGGGATTAAAAAATCCAAATGCCTCCCCACCCCTTTGGAGCTACATAGGGTAATCTTATTCCTCAACTCCCACTTCTTAATAAAGTCATCAAGCATATTTAAAGTAAACCATTAATCCTTCAAATTGAAAACATCAAAACTCATACTATCACTTATAATCGATCTACTAATCCTTTTTTTCATTTTAAATATTTTGGTGACCTTTATAAATATTGGATTAAGCTAAATACTTTCATTGATACTAACCTTCTATCCAAAACCTTTTCAAGTGATGCCCTAGATTGGTACAATCAACTTAAGTCTCATGCTATCTCTAATTTATAGGACTTAATTAAAGCATTGGTTTAGAAAGTTCAAACCAATTATACACCTAAAAATAGCTTAGACCATTTTATTAATTATAAATAGGTAGATTATGAAACTACTCAAGTTTTCATTAAAATTTGGAAAGCCTTATCTAACAAAGCAAAAAAAACATTTCAAAAGATAACCTCTTCTATTTTTTCATTAATGCTCTTCATCCCAAACTCCAATATCATGTTAGGAATATCTCTCCAAGATATTTGTAATAATCCCTTGATCAAGTTGAATATCAATATTTTTTCATAAGACAATTAAAGCCTTCCCAACCTTTGATGAGAACTAATATGCTTATGAGATAAAAATAAATAAACGTGTTTGTAATGACAGTGTTATAAACACTTATTCTATACATGACTTTCATGTTATTATTACTAGTAGCTCCAAAAAGGAAAATCCTTCCCTACATTTCATGCAAAGTTCCTCCTAGCCACCTCCCTAATTTTCATCATATGTAAGTAATGTTAATGTTCATAAACCTCTTTCCATGGGGTAAATCAAAAAATGTAATCCTAAACCTTCATAAAAATAACTTGACCCTACTAATCCTACCAAACATTGGTATGATCCATGCCAATTTTTTGGTATCATACAAGTTGGGGACATTCTCATGAAACCTTCAGACAATTCAGGGATGTTTCTCTTTAATTTATCCCTAGACCCAAATTTTATCATGAAACTATGATTCATTAATGTCAATAAACATATGAAAAGGTATATAAAGCTCATGATTCTAAAGTCAAACATGAAACTATTAAATAATCTAATGCTCACCTTAGTATCTATAAAGATCCACTTCCTAATCATCAACCTAATACTAGTAAACCTCTCACCTCAAATGTTGTGGAAACTTCAATTAACCCTAATTCTCTAACCAATGATGAAAATCTAGTCAACATGAATAACAAGAGGTGTGTAGTATCTTATATTGATCCTTATACATATTGTACCTATAATAAATTTCCTAATTTATGAATTATTTAAGATACTTATCCATCTCACTTCATTGATATTTACCATACATAACCACACTCCACTCTTTTATCATCTATCCAAACTGTATCAAAAAATATGATATAATTTGATTCTCACCCTTCCATTGGTAAAAAATCTATGAATATGATACAATCAACTTATTTTCACTCAAAATTAACTACTTAAAACACTATGAATCACTCTAATACTATTCCTACATCTCCAGTCATAAAAAATAATTCAAGGGATTCAATTATTAACCCACGTACACCCCAAATAACATCAAACACATTGGTGTAGTTTTATTCACATAGCCAACCTATGCTAGCCAATCCCAAATAACATACTCTAAATTCTCATCAATTTAAATTAACTTTAGGTCTTCTTTTTATAGACTTACTTTAATATTATGCACCTTTGTCTGATATGATCCTAACTAGACATGATAAATGGGATCCTATAAATAAAATTTCTTGCTTTCCATCTCAAATTAATTTTATATAACTCAGGAGGACTTCCCCTTATAATTATATTTTTTAATGCATATTTTATTTTATATGATCATCCTTTAACCTCCACACATAGGTAAATAAGTTACCTTGTCCAACCCTTAGGATAGTATTCTTCAATAATGTGAATAAATGTCTATACATATTAACAAAACTATAGATACTTCTCTCTTACTCAAATTTATGATTACTTCAATGATTTTAGATGAAATATTAATTTGTGTTGAAAATATTCCCTTATTCATTAGTCTCCAAATATGTGTTATCCACATCAAATGTACCTTGATCGATGAAGGATATAACATTTGTGTTTCTTTCCTTAATTTCGTTAAAACTCTTAGATACTTGAAATACATTCTTAATTCTAACCAAAGCACATACCAAGGCTATGATCAAAGACAAATTACTCCCCTTGGTTTTGTTTAGATTCCAATCATAGTCCCTTCCATCATAGTTAGGGTTAAGTTTATTATTTTTAATTTCCTCTCTCATATAACATCTTAGTTGGTCAGTCTTGGATACACCACATAATAGTTATTACCTATTCAACATGCCAATGTGTCATATTTGTAGGGAGGGAAATCCAAGAACAAACACACCTATTCTAATTCCTCTTGTTAGGATCTTGCTCCTCAGAAAGATCACAGTATGATTACCAAATATAAGCAATTAAATATGTGGAAATAATCAGAAACACAAGTAACTAGAATTCACCAATAGCACAGAATATGAGAGACAATACACTATCTTGTATTAACACTTTACAGAAGAGAATACTACAAAAAGCAACCACACTCTTCCACCTTATAGAGGTTTCCCACACCTCAAGTGTATAGTAATTCTTCTACACAACACTCTCCTACACAAAAAATGGTCCCAACAACCAACTCACAAATAGAATTGGTGTTCACCTCTCCAACCAGTCAGTAATAACCCTACCGGTACACCAAGCACTCTATAACACTTCAAGTTGATCTCCCATGAACCTGTAACCTGCAATTCAATAGACCAAACTTACATGTAGATCCCCTATGAGCTTGCAACAACCTGCAACTCAATGATCTTACAATGGAAGGAACTGCCTTGCCTTCCTTTCTATCTCATACTTATACAATACACGCCAATGGGTCTATAAATAGATCCCTAACTTAAACAATAACTTAGACTCTTAATTTAGACAATTATCCTTGTAGCTCAAGACTCTAACTGGTCTTAACATGCAAACTCTTCATTCACTTAACTAACTGTCTGTGTAACGAACAGTTTTGGAACACACAGGCGATCGACGCCGGTCCCTGCTTGCCTAGTTCTGTCGACGTCGGCCGACTTCCTGCCATCGTCGGTGGCCTTCTGTACTGGTCACAACTAACGTTGGTCCTGATGCTAATGCCGGTGCTCCTGGATCTCAGCAACCTTCTATTCCTACTGTTTGCAAAGAGTTGAAGCTTTTAGCTCCACAACCTAACAATATTTACCCATAACAGTGATATATAGTATTCAAGGAGACATTAATCCTTATCATTTTAAAAAATTCTAAGATCTTGTTGTTTTTAAAATACCCACACTTGAACCTTTTCATAGTATCCCCTTTCATGAATATCAATGATTTAACTATCATGTCAATTCTAATCATGGTTACAATGGACACCCTAAACTTGTATAAAACATCCCTCCTAACCTATAATATTCTAATGATGTTGAATTCAACGAGATAAGTTTTTTTTTAAATTAAAATCTCCATTCACACATACTTACTCAATTACCTCCTTATATACGACCTAGGTCTCATCAAAAGTGAAGGGATGACATTCCCATGTCACTAGTTAGACCTAAATAATTAAGCTCTCATTATTCTCCATCTAATATAATCATTGATGTTTTCACTATTGACATTTATAAACCTAATTAAAATGATGAATATTCCCTTAATGATTTATTCTTAGCTGGCTATGCCTAAGCTAAAGACACATAAATTATTCATTATAGATATTATTTACACCATTATTATGAGTCTACTTTACATATACATAGAATTGACTTGGTACATATAATATCTTATCCTTTTAATACAACTGATATGATTTCTTATTCCATTAATGTTCAAAGGTTTTAGATTGAGTAGCTACAACCTTCTACTTTCTCTACTCTAGTCACCTTTGAACCTCTTCAAGGCATGCTCTTGGATCATGACATGATAAAACCATACCACTTTGCTAATTTTTTTGATCCTTCAAGCATTTTTCTGCCATATATGTTGGCTATATTACTTTGACCTATGATGAGGATATTTCTCATAGCTACAAAGCATACTCAGTAGCCTACTCATACATGCATAGATAATGATAATTTACTTGATGAAGTTTTACCCAAAATAAAACTTGATTCTCCACTCTATGATGGGTAGCTGAGCCATATTTTGAATTTCATAAGATAAATGGTTATTATGTCAAATATTTTTAGGCATACCAAAGATTTTTAGCATAAAAATAAACACAAAACTTTTTTCTTACCAAAAATAGTAAACCTCATTAATTACTCCTAGGCACACTTGTTGCTTACATAATATGAATACACATACTTCAAAACACTACCAGTAGCTTTGATAATACATTAACCTACTTCATCATAAAACAACACAACCTTCTACTGGTAAGAGTTTACCACATCCTAAAATAACTCTAGAATATATTCCCAAACATAAGGAATTCTAGTGCCTTTGGAATTAGTGTACTACACATCATACATACATACATACATACATACATACATACATACATACATATACATACATATATATATATATATATATATATATATATATATATATATATATATATATATATATATATATATATATATCCAATAAAATTTATATGATTTTTATGGCCTACACTTTCACCTCCATAAAAACATCACTAAGATCATTCTCAGATGAAGGCCTTAACCTTATCCTTGACCCATGTGTCCTAAAACATAAGAGGATATTAGTCATATTCTAGTAAAAATTCATCGTATTGATTATCCTTCATAGGAGGTACCACATCTACCTCATCATTCTTCCTAGTCTCCTAATTTCTCCATAGAGCTCATGTATAATGAAGTACTCACATGACTCTCTATAAATATTGATGAGACCATGATTAGAGCTAGATGTGAATTACAATAAGATCTATTAGATGTTATTGATGATGTATGTTAGGATATTTATTAGTATTTATAAGCACATTTTAATGTGACATATCATACTATTTCCACATTATCATATGATTGAATTTGATATTAATATTTTATTTTGATCATTAGTGATGACTTGTATTTTATATCTCATTAATATCACGTTTTTTTATTTCTAACATTTTACTTATTTTCATTTACTTTACACATATGACATCTTATTTATATTATGATTTATTTGATGCTCTTAAATATTTTGAATAAACACCTATGGGTCATCTCTATATAGTTTCAAATTCATTTCCTTACTTTCCCCTCTGTTTGAGATGATTATTACTTTCATAGGTACTTTTTCTAACTCTTTGGTAAGATAGCATAATTTTTGTATGAGTTGGACACATTCAATATAGCCCATGCCATTTTCTATAACACTACCTTAAATCTTTATGATTAACTAAAAGTATAACCATCATTGTACCATTCATTATATTAATGGATATTTTATGATTTCCATATTTTATTTTTATTTCCCTTCATTAGAAACATACATAGGTCAATTTTGAGATTGCACACTTACTTGTAAGCAAGTTCAAGAACTTTTTGATATCATGATATTTTGTACTCTCCTCTATTGACCAAATGTAAGATATATTATGTTTAACACTTATTTCACTCATTTTTGGTATTTATAATCCATATGGAGGAGGAACAAATAAATCCATAAAATTTTAAAAGACATATCATAAAATCAAACAAAGAGGTAATGATCAAAAAGAAATTACAATCTTAAAAGTGAGAATACACTAAAAGATGTGATCTATTGGAATATATCCTATCTTAGTTGAATCTCAAACTCCATATTTGTCCTCAAACTAGAAATTACGTCCATTGGGTATAGTAGGCTAGTAGACTAGGATATGAGGTTTCATTTTATCATTTAGTGCCACTTATTTTCTCACGAGAGTAACCAATCTTCATAGTAGACCAACAACTCTATAAGGGGTCCTGAAGAATGGGGAATAAATTATGGG